>MQRK01221213.1:2338-13956 GCA_001938485.1 Girardia tigrina
ATCTACGAAATCGACAAGTCAATATGTTGCAGAATTCTTCAAGAGGTACTTACGAATTATATGATCAATATGGGCAGTACGGATTGTTCACTTGATGAAACCAACGGCACCGCCACCAATGATACCATCACAAAATACCGAGAATGGTATTTATTCGGAACCGAAAGAGACACCGCGGGTGCCTACAACCGTCATGCCACAGAATAATTACTCATATGGAAGAGGAAAAAAACATTGGTGACATGGAAAACGCTTATCGAAATAAAACCAAAGAGGAACGAAAAACGAGGAAACGAAACAATACAGAGAAGCTATGTAACAAGGCATGTTAAGTAAGCCTGATATTGTTTGTACCTATTTCGGCAATATGGCTATTCATCTTAACTGTAATAATAATCGTGATGTCAACGAAAGCAGAGGTCATTGTAATAAAAAAATGAAAAGGATGTGAGATGAGGTCTGGATATGTTAGATATGACCTCAATAGAAGTAAGATTCAGCGGATTTACCAGACATGGGAGTAAGAAAGAAGCAAAATTCTTCTACACCAAATCAGCTAATAAACCCTATTGTGAACGAGAATGGAGCAAGAACAACACTCTAATATTTAAATGGCCAATAACTATCAATATTGCAACATTAAAGAAAATCCGAACAAACAATACCGACAAGTGGGAGCTATCTGATATTTAAGGATATAAGATAGACCAACATGAAAATCACAGACTGTACAACAGATGCAATGAGAAACGATTGAATATACGCACACAAAAGAATACGAGCTAATACAGAAAGTAGAAGTGGATATCGAAGTAGAGGAGGAAACAATACTACTCCATGCATCATTAAGAGAAGACGAAAAAATAAGGGTAGTATATCGATCAATACCTATTGGAGCAATTATGAAGATGGAAGCACCTCATTGAAATGTCACAATATACAGATACAATAACAGGACCGATCCCGAAAAAATAATATTACTCTACAATAAAATGCTGAAGTCAAACAATCAATACGAAGATTTTGTGGAAACCAATATTTGATATGAAATTTACCAGATAGAAGCAGGAAAGATGCAGGTATGATTGCTCAAATCGGAAGAGTGGACACATGGAATAGAAGACGAAATATATCAATTATTTGAAACAGACGATAAAGAGTCATGATTTACAAGAGAAAGACTCAAGTGAAAATCGAACTCGCACATTCAAAAATTTCATATTAGTATGGAATTGAAGACGAATGCGGATTTAGGAACAAAAAACATTAGTTAAATAATGATGATCACGACGAATGACTTGCAAAACGATATTGTGGTATGGAAAGAAATAACAAGAAATAACTACCAATCCTCGAAAAGATTGGAATCGGTTCAATTGTATAAATTCGCAATACTGGCAAATATCAAAGGACGAAGTCAAGAATATATCGAGTTCTGTTGGGTGAATAATATTGTGTATTACCCTGTAATAAACCAATTGGAGACATCCATGGCAAAATTGAGCAAGTCGGTCAACCAGAATCAACAGCAGAAATCAAAAGTGTATAACCCTATATATTTATCTTGTACTCAACGGAAAAGAAGGAGGAGAAGTGAGGCAAGGTCAATAAAAATAGAAGACGACTTTGAAAGAATGATATATCGAGCATCTACAGAATATATGTTAAGAGATAGGAAAAAGCTCGCGGCAGAAACGATGCAATATTCCTTGTTAGTACCGGAATCAACAAGAAATGATAAGATCGAAAAGTATTACAAATATAGCGTATACTATACAATCCCTATGCAGGGTTGATTAATCGAAAGGGGCCGCAATTGGAGAATTTTCTGTACAAAATATATAATGACCAACAACCCACCAAAACTTCAACGGAAAAGAGTCGTTTCACCAAAATCGATGGGAAGAGCATATGGAAAGAAACTGAAGACCCAATCGATTTCTTGATAAGACAGTGGCTACAACGGAAACAAAAATCACAACGGGGTTCTAGGAACAGAGTTAAAACCATGAAGACAACCCTGAAACCGCGACCGAAGAAGATAGAATCACGATACCTTAATGACAATACTCGGTGCAGTAAGCATCGTTGTAGTCGCAGCTGCAGTAGCTACCGTCACAATTATATTATGTATCGATAACTCGCCACGAACTGTTCCATACGCCAACCCAATCTACAGACCTTCAAGGATGATGACAATGATGGTAATAGCAATGATGACAGTAATAATCAACGAAGCCTCGGTGTACCAATTCGTGTGGAGAAAATTAATCACCAAATATAGACATCACCAAATATATACATATGGACACGCAATCAGCGACAACAAGCCAGAATGGATATGTATAATAACCATCTACAAAGTGGGAAACAGCTATTCCTGTCGTCTTAGTGATTTTACGAACATCTCCTACATCCAAACCTACGGCGGAACGGGAGATACGCGCCATTGAGTGGTACAAAAGTCGTTAATGTTTTACTTTTTTGGAATATTATATTTTATGTTTAGGAATATTAGGAATATTGACATCTTAAAAAAATGCCTAAAAGAAACAAAGCAATTTATAGAGTCTGAACTTCACCCACATCAGAAAGTTCACGTCTATAATACTTTCATCCACAGCCAGCTTCCGTTCCACCTCAGACATGAAAGAATTCCACTGGCCAATTTCACTACAAACAACAAAAATACTCCAGCATACGATCCTGCCATTCGGCAGCTTTTCATTCGGAACTTCAATTATTTAAAGAGGAAGAATTAATACATAAAATTTCAAATAAAGAAAATGCTATATTTAAATTTAATAATAAGAAGTTCAAAATTATGGCCTTTAAATTAAATTTTTATTTAAATGTTTATCTCGCCTAAATAATTTATTATTTTTTAATTTAAAGGGTAAAATATTTTTATGTTAATATGCTTATTCAATATTTTAAAATTAAAAATAATAAAACAACTATTAAAAAATCAAAAACGTTTTTAAAAATAAAATATTTTTTGAATGTGTTTTTAAATAAACTTTAAAATAAATTTTGAAAATAAAGTTTAAATAATTTTTGAAATAAATTTTCGAAATAAATTTTCAGGATTTTAAAAATTAAATCGAAAAGAATTTAATAGATTAATTTGGGTCGAGATAATTAAATTAACAGGAAAATTTGTTTAAATATGTGAATTGTTATATAAATAAATTTTGGTGTTAAAAAAATGAATTCTGATATTGAAGTTGCAACAACATCTCACAAGTATAAATGTGGATACAGAAGGATTAGACCATGAGCCCATGGTATCAAAACGTGCGATGGCTATTACCGCTTTTATACTCAACAACTAAAATTCAATATTTAACAGAGAAGACAAAGGATGTTGTACGAAAGGAACAAGGTACTGTAAGAGTTAGAATCACACTGATGGACAGAGACGAAGCATAGATAGTATTAAAAGAGAAATACTACGGACAAATACCCCCAAAAGGAGAATATTTGCTCCCTTTACGAGATCATAAAAACCCACAAGCGCGACTAGCAATAATAAAAACCCGAAACATGGATGGACAGCGATTTTCCATACATTACCAAGAATACGATATCAACGGATCACAAGTGACAGAAGAGAGAAACATACAAATACTGAGAGTAGTATGGGAAGTGCATCGTTCCGACCTACCACCCTACGAGCTACTTCGAAGAATGACCGAGGTTGATAAAATAAACACTGGCAAAAATCATAAAATAACCGAAACAACGGGATCAAGTTATGAGTCATATCTACATTTGGGTTTAGCAGAGGATTACAATATAACGATAAGCATGAAGAGCGTTACAATTTTGCGACACCTCAAGAAATCGATTCGGGTGGTTATTGTAATCTGTAGTACAGAAACAGGCACGAGTGTGGCCAAATATCATCCAGAAGGAGCCATATGTCAACGGAAAGGCATTTCTACACGAATCGGGATGTTAGAGTTTCAAATTGAAAAGAAAAATGCGATTATCAAGGACTATAGGGAAGCGCTTACCTATAGTGAGACGATATTTTACCCGAATAATTTTGCAACAATAATTTTGAACAACTTTAACGATTTTACGATTTCATTATCACCTTGATTTGAAGAAAGTTTGGTACGGAGAAAAATTATAATTACTATATTATTGGATGTATGTTTATCACTTGCGTGTGGTCTTCAATGAAGTATTATATATTGTCATTTGATATTATTAGTCACTTGGAAAATTGATTTTATTTTATCTTTATTTCATTGCTAATATGTGTTCAAAATATCTTCCGCCTCATTACTATTACGTAATTAATTGAGAGTTTTGATTTTACTTTTGTCGTTATTCCTTTTGATAAATACTTGTTTAAAATATTTTCTGTTTCGTTATCATTACTTTACTGACTCCAACGCTATAATGATGTATACAAAATGGGAATGTCTTTCGAAGTAGAATCACTCGTGTTTGAGAATCGAAAATGCGATTGTGGTTCGCTTTCGCATCCAAGGGATCGAGTGAGGTGGTCCTTGAATTCGGATGCGTAATCAAATCGTAAGATTCATGTAAATAGCTATATATAAATTCTGAAACAATGATCTTACGATTAATTCCATCAACTTTTTCCGTGTAAAATCTATCAGGAAGTGAGAAAACTATCAACTAGAGAATGTAGTCGATTTAATGTTGTAATAACTTCCATCTTCTATTTCGTTTTCTTTAATTATTTTGCTAATTTTATCTCGGAATATTTTACTCTTGCTATAATTTATGCCTTTTGATTAATTTAATCCATTTCTGTCTTGCGTAATTATTTTAATTGTATATAATTTAATTAATTCAAAATAATTAAGAGAGTTTTCCAATTACGAAACGCGATTAATTTAATCTTTTCCACTTTGTATTTAATTTCTTAAAATTATTTTAATTATTTCTATCCCGGAGTATTTTGTAATTAGTTTAGTTTAGTTGCGGGTTAAATATGTAAAAATCTTGTAGAAATCATTTAGTAATTTAGTCTGATTGTTATAATTCCTCACGGTTAAAATAAAATTATTGTTCACAATTCAAGAACTCGTTTCTAGATTCTTCAACATGATGATACTTTCAGTTACTAATGGTACCAACAAATACCTGAAATGAGTTGAATTGATGGATTTCTAAATAAGCCATAATCGGGAGTGAGGAAAGTATGATAAAAGAATGTGAAACAGTCATTTTCAAGGCTAAAATAGCTGATTGGTAAATAAAAATGTTTGGTGAGGAAACCGAGGTGGAGGATCTTATGTGATGATTAAAGTTGTACGAATAAACATTTTAAGTACCCGATGTCTTATGAAAAATATATATCTTAAACCTATCAGAGTCACAGGCGATACATGTCGTCTTTTAGAATCTTGAATTAAAAAGTATCAGTGATTATCAAGATGTAAATATCGCGAAAGAATACGCTGTGTTAATTTTCGATACGTTCGTAAGTCATCCGCATTTTCTTTCTCTTAAAGTCGAGTCCACTTTATCGATTCGATGGTCGTAGTGAAAGATGATTACATTTTACCTCGACTGATTAGTTGATTACATCACTATGAGTTGTTTGACTTTTAACTGTGGGCCACAAAGATTTTAAGATCATTAGTGAACAATAGGCGATTGGAAGCTTACTTGTCCTTATTTGTCTAAGTCGATATCTTATGAATAGATACATTCAACTTACTACTCAAGTATATTCCTGTAAAATATGAGTAATAATGTTGAAAGATTATCTTTTTGTGAGATTCTTTCTTTAATATATTTCTTAATGATAATCTTATTATTATTTAGTTTGATATAGATCTCCCACTTCTGTAATTCGAATAAATAAAGGAATTCTAAATAAAATCCAAGTTACTAATAGTCAACCTCATATGAGCAAAAAGTCATTGCTTTACTCACTAAGTTTATGGTTGATTTATAAAACCATTTAGGAAATAAAATGGCATATATCAGCACTAACCTCTCTCAATAAACGATTCATCTCCAAAGTCACCAGAATTATTATACAGGTAGAAAGTCTAATATAAATAAAATAATGAGTATTAGTAGAATCGTCAAGGTTAAGAATGCGTCTCATTCAATGGAGAAAGTATTTATACAATGACAAATTTGTCTGTTAGAAAATATTCCTATTCTTGTATATACATTCCAATAAACGCAGAATTAAGCAACTGCAGTTGATATTCAATATAAAAGTAACAAACTATTGATCACCAGAGGTTTAAATGAAGAGATAAAACACTGGACCAGAATTTTAATCATTTCAGAACAGGAAAAACGCACAGTAGTTCTCAAGTTGAGCAAACACTGAATCTTCAGAAGATAATGGTGAGGCGCACATCGTCATCAAGAACAAGAAGAAGTATGTACAGATTATAAAAACACTTTTGATGACATGAGTATAGAATAGCTTCCAGGACACCTTGTTTCTACAGATATAGACCGGAATATGGTAATCACAAAATGTATGAGTTTACAGTCTATTCCAAGCGAATTATAATGAGGAGAGTACTATTGGGCAAGCAGTAAGCCAAACCTCCTCCTTGAAAATACATCATTTTCACATCATAGATATTAACCAAAGAGTTTATTGTAGAAAATCTCAACTCTAAACCATCATTTGCATCCAGCACAGATACTTCAGTTTTGATCTATAGTTTAATGAAAATAGACCCACAAAGATATCCAATAAAGTCGATCAGTGAAATTATGTGACTCCTAAGAAGAGATCTACAATATACCTGTTGGCTTTTAATGGAAAATACATCAATTAAATACTCTTCTTTTGACCGTCTTTAATAATAATTGTAGTAGAAAAATGGGATCATGTAAGGATGTTCAATTAAAACATTAGCTACTTGTAGCTTACAACACCTCCGACACTGCTGATGCAACTCTTTTCTTGTTCATTAGTTCTTCTGTTCTTTGTCTTCTAAGCTCAACCTGCTGGTCTTTCCTCCTTCTCCTTTGATTGCTGGCGTTTCTAACATTAAACACGTACGCTTTGCTCATGGGTAAATTTTGGTGTTTTCTTCAACGTAAAAGAGTGAAGAGATGAAAGGCTTAGAGTAAAAGTTTTCAACATGAGAAATTATTAATGAATGGGAGATGTTTGTGAGAAATCCAAGATAAAAAACAATTTAATTTAAACTTATTTTCAAACCCACATATTATTTAATATTATACAAAAACACTTGTCTTGTTGAATTCAAATAATTGAAAGTGAAATATTCTTAATCGTTCAAAAACGCCATTAAGAAAGCAACATGCGCAATGTCCGATGGTTTACGAAAGATCCTTAGAGTTTCGCTAATATTGAAGACATATTAGAATAAATTGAATCTAAAATTGTTGTTCCCAAATTTAAATAAATATATAAGAATATTTTCATAGTGCCAGAGTTTATTCATCAGGTCGCTCTGGGTCCAAAAAAAGATCAAACACCATAAAATAGACCCTTAACCATAAATTTACCGCCAATGTTCTATTTACGGAAGCTTCCTTGAAAATATCAATATAATTAATTATATGCTTCATCCATGGAGAGCATTCATTTAGTTTGACGAATTAGTTGAACTCACTCTGTGAAATGTACTTTACATCCTCAACCTCAGAAGAATTCAATTTTAACTCCGTGTCACATTGGCATACAAATATATAATCCAATTTATATTCACAGAAATCGGTCTGAGCGAATTTAAAATTTTCATCAGTCTCCGGTTCGCAGAAATACTTTATCATATCCGACTTAATATCCGTATCAACTACTTTGCCAAATACTTCACTACCTACCACTTTAGACAAGATTCTACCAACCAGCCTCAAATCAGCATTCATTATATCCTTTATTCCTAGATCATACTCCAGTCTGATCTTAGCATGATTTTTGCAATCTTCAATAGGATCTTTGAAACTGAGATCATTCAGAAATAGGTGTGAGCAGCAAGTGTTGGTCCATACGCTTGGAAAAACAAGCTTCTCTTTACTCCTCTTCTGAGGCAGCAATCTTTTGTCGGAGTTAAAAAGAAACACTGAAAATGCCCTGTGCAACGCACAATAATCCTTGTGATGCGCCACAATAGCTTTCTGAGTGGCCACTATTTCGTCTTTTTCATTTACCGAGCACAGGCTTCTGTGTCTATTGTCCATACCCTTGATTGGGCTTCTACTTAAATACTAAAAAATAAATTACCTCATTCAAGTTGAGAGATGTCATGACAATCTTATTTCCATTGCGAGCATTACTTCTGACTTATTCCAATAAGATATTTGTGCCCTAAATTTTTTCATTTAAATTTGAATCATCATTTGATCTTCTGAGTAAATTAAAATTTCACTCATTTTTATGTGGATGGAATCGTTCTCACTAGTCAAACTTACGACCAGTTTTCCAATTGGTGAATTCATCAATATATGGCAGGTTTTAAATTCAAGAGCTTAATTCTAGTATAAGCTCATGTTATTAAATTAGAGTATTCTTTCTAAAAGTATAAGTAAAAATTTATTTTTTATAAATACAATAATTATAACTCTGGCTGAATAAGCCTGAGCTTTTTAAATTTCTTTAAAAATTTTGTTTTGAGGTTTCTATTTATTGTTCTTTTCTATACCCTATTGAACGATCCAAGACAATAAAAATCCTAGAACTAATAAAGGAGATCAGAGACATAGACTCGTTATCACGAAAAGAGGATTTTAGTCGTAATGTTGCAAATAAAATTGATGGCCATAGATGAAAGTGCCTTTAAAAATTGTAAAATTAATGCACATCATGTCTTTTGGATTTGAAGAATATCAACAAGAAGTTGAATGCTTAAATAAAATTTCTCAACAATTACTTTATTCACCAGTTCAACAACTATCCCCTTCTGACAATAAATCCTCCTTAGAATTATTGATACATTATAAAGCAATAGAAAGAAGAGTAATCAGGAACTACAATACTTTTGGGATTTTAATTTGGAAGTACGAGTTATATGTTCCTCAGATGTACTAAGAGATTTACGGCTTAGCAAGACGGAGATTGAGTGGTTTGATTCTTTAATCTCTAAAGAGAAACGCCTGAATGAGAATAGTGGCTTAAAGAATAAAAGTTTAACTTATCGAAATATTCCAGTTTCAAGATCTGATTGTTCAAAAAGTATTTTAAAATCAATTTATTGCAAATTACTCTGTGATTTTTCCATATAAAAGAGACTTAAAAGATATCTAGAGATAAAAAAACAGCCGATAAATATAGAATTAGGAACGGCCATTCTCTGTATCCGGATTGTGATGTTATCAACCCCTTTTTATTAAACTATATTCTGCTTGGCTTGTATGAGACCGATAAATAGGATGGTACTAAAATTTCATTCAATTGGAAGGAGACATTTGAATCGGAAAGGTTCATTTGAGCCATTTTTTGATTTTAGGCATAAATTTGAGCTTTCGTCCCCCATAGAAGTAATTCGAAAAACAACGATTCGAATCTCTGCTCATATTGGGAAAATACAGGAACTAGAGCAGCTGAACTGTCATAAAAGTGAATGTTCTATAGTTTGTGAACTATGTGGAGAAGGATTTTCGGAAAAGGATCATTTTTATAACCACTTTAATAGACCAGAGCATGCAGAAGCACTTTGACAGAAAGGTGTTGCAATTCAACAACTGTATTTTGGAATATTCACCAATATGGGGTTTGATAAGATGAGATCACTTGAACTTCAAATTTCGAAGCTTTGTAAGAATACCAGAAACTCAGAAAATATTGTTTGAATTATAAGATGAAGCGGAATTACATTTACTATTTTAAGGTTAACATATTAAAAAACGAGTGTATTCATCAGGAAACTCCAGGTCCCAAAAAAGACTCAAATGCCATAAAACAGGCCCTAACTAGAAGACACTCCTGGTGATTCACACCTATCATACCTTTCGGCTTTGATTACGAAAATAAATTGAAAGACTTTAGTACCGTATTTTCGCACATATAACCCGCGGGTCATTAGTGATTTTATCTTCACACCACGCTACTCACAGGGTATAAAAGTGGGTGGTGTATCCTAAAAATAATTTAAACGATAGCAAATAACATTACACGATGATAAACAGTGGATAATATGTGATTTTACATAATCCAAATTCCCCTGGCGAAGAAGAAAATATGCGGGTTATATGCACGAAAATACGGTATGTGTTATTAACCATTATTTTGTTTCTAGAGTTTTAGGTCTATCTTCAACAAGTTTTACAAGTTATGACTCGCCTTCTTCCCTTTCATTCAGTGCATTCTCATAGTCTTCTTGGAAAGTTTCAACACTTTCCCTCCTGTATTCAAAGGATATGCTCTCAAGAGTCTTCTTAAGAGTTATGAATTGAATGTAGATTCGGATTTCAGTGGTTAGTTCAATTTCTTTTGCTTATATTTTGTAGAGACAAGTAACTATTCCATTCCACATAAGCACAATCGGTATAATGTGGATTTTACACTCATGCATTGAGCCCATCTCATTTACTATCACATCATTATTTCGCTTCTTTTCACTTTCGTCCATCTACAGTTGATCCTGACTTGTAATTTCCACTTCTATCAAAATAATTTCTTTTCTTTTTTTATCGTGTATTACAATGTCAGGTCGGTTTGCAGACTGCTTTGAGGAAGTTTCTACTGGGGTATAGACTCTAATTTCTATATTAGTGTTTGCATTAATCTCATGTACAGAATAAGTTATCAGGTGCTTACTTTGCTTGATTCCATATTTATTACAAATCAATAAATGTATACATCTCATCACTTCGTTATGACGCCGTGTATTATCATGCCCTAGCATCCTATTGCATTGAGAGGCTAAAAGACCAACTGTTTTTGGTCTTTTATTAAAATGCTTACATATACCAAGAGTTCCACCGAATAGTTTACGATCCTGGAAATAGCAGAGATGCTCCTCGTCTCAAGGTAAACATATTAAATTGCTTTTTATTTGATATTAATTTGTGTAAAACATTGAGGTTGTGTATATTTTAAGAAATCAAAGAATGTAGTAAATCAGAAAAATTATTCTCTTTTCCTTGTACTCTATAGGCAAGCTTAAGGTTAAAACTGACTAGACAACGAAATAGTGAGTTAAAACTCGGTTACCGACGACTTGGTTAAATGAAATTGCCTTAATTTTGATCTTTTCATCAATTTTGCAACTTTTCTATTCATCATTGAAGATAAAATTATTTATTTATTTTGTATGCAGTGCGGGAAAATAATTTATTTAATGTGCAACCAGCCTTTATCTTTTCCTCTAAAGTTAGATTTCGATTGCTCTCTACCATTGCCGAATAATTAAATTTATATTTCTCAAATCACCACGCTTTCTATCTTTTGTTTTTTCTAACATTATTAATTCATGCCTCATATACTTTCATACAAATGGTAAAAATAATGAAAATTCCTCAAACTAGTATTGCGTTGATACAAAGATTACAAGGTGATAGTATATTAATGAGAGAAATATTTGAAATGATCTTGTTATTTTCTCTCATTATTATGCATACTGTAGTGACCCAGTCAGTTATTATATATAAATAATATATAGTAAATTATATATAAAATTATATAT
>MQRK01221218.1:2623-13727 GCA_001938485.1 Girardia tigrina
GTGCATGTTGACCATAAGTTTCTTCAAGAAGCCGAAAACTGTCTGCAGCTTTTTTCTTTTGATTAAAGCAAAACAGTAGTGCTTCCCGCAAATGCTGTTTTGTTGGTATGAAAGTTGTCTTGCTAAAACGCGATTAAAAATATGTTTATGACGCATTTAAGGTCAATGACCTACTTAATTTTAATGCCTCGATTTCAGCACTTTAAAAATCTGTACGTACGACTGTAAAATAATGCTTATTACAAAGGTTACACCATCTCTTAGAAAATCCAAAAAACTAAGTTATACACCTAATAATTGAAATTTTCATATTGATAATATTTGTCAATTACTCATTATTAACCAATTCATATTTCATGTTGAAATTTAATTTTGTTTACTTATTAGTATGATAAATTTGTATTTTTATTCAGTTCATTCCACCTGAAGGTTTTTTCATCAATCGAACTCGCGTAAGGAGTTCAGAAATATCAAATAATTGAAAACAAATATCAAAGAATTATTAACTTCATTAAACAATGTCATATTGCGTTCTTTTTAGAATTCAGTACGTTTTCAGCATTAAAATACACAAATCTAATCCCACCTGAAAAACAATAAATGTTCAGCAATGATTTCTGCCTTCTACGATTTTATTTGATATATACACATATTTGATAAATAATAAGTTGTACTTGTTTAATTACTAATATTATTATGTTATATCATTTAATAACGTGCGGTGTAAAGGTTATTGATTTTGTGTACATTTTTCCTGCTTAAATGATTAAACCGGTTGATTAAACCGAATGAGAAGACTTCAATGTCGACACACACCACCACCCATTCAAACAAACAAAACAACATTTCAACTGATATATTTAAAGTTAATTTATTTGTCGATCTTTTTTATTGAATTTCCTTTTTAATATGATTCAGTGAAATTGAGTTTCTTAAGTTTCTATAGACATCATGAAAAACGGTTTAGTCTGAAAAAAAGTTGGTTTTTGAAACTTAATAAATCAAATGTGTGTTATGATAGACATCGGTGTGAGCGGTTTTTGAATTGAAATTACTTACGAAATGTGGTATTTGGTTTTTTAATTAAATTTTTTATTTAAAGGATATATATTTCTCATCTGAATTTAATTAATGTCGTTGATTATTTGTCAGAGTTTTTGTGCTTAAATATAGACTACCGAGTGTTTTTTTCTGAAAAAACAATAATTTGAGTTTTATTCATATTTATAAATTTAAATGTCCACTTTATATTATACAGTAATGCGACGCTCGTCATGGCCAACGAATTTATCTGTAGTCTGAAAATGGAGTTTGGTTTATTTATCTTCATATTTTCCTGTAACAACAATATGTTTGCAGACTAATAGCATTGTTTTCATTTTGTCAACACTAAGTAATATTTTATACTTTCTTCATTTTGGTGTTACTGTTTCGTCCTCAAGATTCTAACTTCAGATGAGATTGCAAACCCTGCCTCATTTTCGTGAGTTATTATTGGTGTCCTTGTGATTTTTAATTAACAGTTAAGTACTGCATCGATTAAATAATTAATCATTTAAACAAGGATTATGATGCTTTCAATATACATAAAGAAGTTAAGTAGCATTGATTTAGAATATTTAGTTTAAGAACAATTCAATTTATTGAAATTCTTCAGAAAACATTCTGTAAGAATATTTTTGTGCAATTAGAACAAAATTAAACCATTTACAGGGTTTCCCAGGAATATATATTACGATCCCAGCAATCATGATTTCATTCCAAAAAAAATTTTTTTTCTTGCTAACAAAAAGTTTCTTAACAATATTTTCTTATCATTTTTGCATCAGTAATTTTCTAAGCAATAAATATTTTATTCATGAAATAAACGTAGAAAACTGAAACTAAATCAAATCTGATGTTTTCCAAGAGAAAAGTTGATATTTTATCAAAATTTTGTTGATCAATGTGATATAAAAGGATATTATGTCGAAAATCGATACCAAAAGAAAGGATTTTTCAATGAAGTAGTCAAGTAATAATTTTGATTACATTACTTTTATGTGAAAAATCTGCCAAGAAAAATATTTATTGCTTTTTTAGGATATTGGGTTCGAGATTAAAATCAAGATTCACTAATTCCCAAACTTTATTTCTATCACAAATAACAATTATTCAAACAATTTTTGTTCAGAAACTTTTCCTTTGTTTTCTTTTCGACCAGATTAATTATACATGAAATACTGAATTATAAATACTGTTAAGTTATTTTTTACATTTCAATATCTTATAAAATTTATTTTAAAATAAATTTTTAAAATCTACATAATAAAACTACAAATAATTATTTTACAATGTTTTATCTAAAATTATTTTAGTGTTTTTAATTTACTATTTCAATTAATTTACTATTTATTTCAATATTTAATTTAAAAACCTTTTTTAATATCTGTATAAGTTAAATACAAAAAAATTAATGTACAATATTTAACATTATTATATTGCTATAATTTATATTAATTATAAAATTTTTAATGGCTGTTTTATTATTTTTTTAAAAAAATCAACTGTTTTAAAATTAATTATTGATCATTTTTTAGGAACAGAATTCCAAATAACTTTTGTGAAGAATATTTTAAATTTGGTATGTTGAAATTGGTATGTTGAGTTTAGTATTTGGAAATGTGTTTCTCCCACCCAGATGGAAAATTGATATTTTAGATGTTCACGATGAATTCGAGTATAATTTGCATTTTAAAGTACAGCATAAGATATTTAAAAAACTTTAAAACTTTATAAATAGCTTTGTTGCCATATTTAGTATATAGAAACAATGTGTATTGTTTTTGTTGTTGTCGTAATTTCTAGGAATTGTGTGATTGTAAGTTGAATATTTGTGATATAAAGGTTTTCTTGAGTGTTCATTACTCTGTATGGTTTGGCTTCCTTTTAAAGATTTGATTTCGTCGTTTAACTTTTCGATTTTTTTAGTAGAAATTCTATTGTCTCGTTGTTTTTCTCTTTTTATGGTATTTGTGGTTGACTGCATTAATGAAATTAAGTTCACAAAGATACTTCACAAAGATAGTTGGGTGATGTGGCTGATAGTAAGAGATAGTCATGAGCGAGATAATCATTTTGGAGGGGTGGAACAGTGTTTATCAAGCATCAATAAGAGATTTTGGGTGCAGGGAGCCAGAAGCACCATACGGAGATATCTAAAAGAATGCTGGAATTGTAAGCGAAAAATGGCAAAAGGAAATAATCAAATTATGTCATCATTGCCTAGTTTTAGGGTTACTCAACCGAGTCGATCATTACGAAAGTGGCGGTTGACTACGCTGGGCCTCTGGAGATAAAAGTGGGGAGAGAAAATAAAAGAGAAAATGGTATTCAGTTGTCTACCAACAAGAGCGGTGCATCTAGAGGTAGCGAGTAACTTAGAAACAGATGCGTTTCTACGAGTCTTTACTCGAATGATCAGCAGAAGAGGGCGACCGAGGTTGATCATTTCCGATAATGGAACGAACTTCATTGGAGCCTTAAGAGCCATGAAAGACGCAGTAGAGGGAACATACATGGTTGATTTTTCAAAAGACAACACAGGAATAACCTGGATTTTAAATCGCCTGGAACACCAGATTTCAACGGTATATGTGAAATTATGGAAAAGTTGACGAAGAATATCACATTTTGAAGAGTGTCGAAAAACAGAAGAACTTAACGCAGCGGTAGTGCAAGTAGAAGGAATATTAAACTCTAGACCTATTTGTCAAAATAGTAGCGACCCAAAGGACGAGAGTGTGCTGACACCAAATTCCTTTCTTCGAGTCGGAGACGAGCACGTGGAGTTAGGTTTGAAAACGAATATTTATAAGTCCATTTTGGGTCAATTAACGAAGATTTCAATTCTTATATCATCAATCCTATCATTTATTAATGGCTATTATTACTAGTTCTATTATCGACTTAGAAAACCAAAGTTATTATTGGTTGTACTAATATTTTTTGTACTTCTAAGTTGATAAATGACCAAATTGTACACCAAGTCAATGGATTTATTACACGGAAATGTAGTTTGTGAAGAAACATTTGCTTAAAAAAGAACTTTTAAGAGAAAGATTTGAACGAAGACAGTCATCTAGAGATGCACCCAAACTAGATGACGTATACAGTATCTTTACGGTGCAACCGCAAAACACAGGTTTTATTTTTCTTGTTGATACGGGTTTGGTTGTTTCTGTTATACCGTCATTTCATTTTACACAAACACGTTTTCAATCAAATACAAAATAATAATAAATGATAGGATTGACGATATAAGAATTGAAATCTTCGTTTATTGACCAAAAATGGATCAGCTACGGAAAACAGCACAAGGTAGAGTAGAGTTAATAATGTCGACTTGATAAACGACCAAATAGATTGTTATCTAACTCAAATTAGAATTGTACACCAGGTCAATGGATTTAATACACGGAAATGTAGTTTAGGAAGAAATATTTGCTTAAAGTCCACGATAAGTAATTAACTTTTCTTTACTTACAATACATAATTTAATATTGATTATTTAATTATATTGTTTATTGGCCAAAAATGATTTGGCTAGCATATATATAATACATGGGGGAATATAACCCGGGTTTCCTTTTCTTTTGTGGCTTTAGTTCTCTAATTTCCTTGACTGTAATTCTTTGACTGTTTTATTCTTCGCTTTATATTTTCAAAACAACAAAAAAATGATAAAAATATAACATAAAAATTACTCTTCGCATTTCGTAAACCACACACACGCGACCACAGGATTAACCACAATACGGCCAAGAAAGTGTTTAAAAAGAAAACAGAGGACAAACATCTAGACTAAGACTTATAAACAATGACAAGAAAAAAAATCTCATACACAAATCATACACGCAAAAATAACACTTTTGCAGAAATATTACAATTTTAAAATTAATTTTAAAAAGTAATTCTCAAAAGTAAGTTAATGAAATTTTATTTGCTAAAAATGTTATTTTTAAACAGATAATTTTTGAAACATTAAAGCTATTTGAAAATTTTGTAAATTTAAAATTATTTGCTAAATAATCATTTTTAAGACAGCTGATTTTTTTGAAAAATAAAACATCCATTAAAAATTTTATAATTAATATTTATAAATATTTATAATTAAAACTAAAATTTATATATGGATATTTATAATAAGATTTTGATATCTGGTTTTGTGCAAAATGAGAAAATAGTGTTCCTCTTAGATTATTTTGAAAATGTTTACTTGTAATAGAAATACATAGTTAGAGTTATGAATTCTATTCTTGACCACAGACCCAACAGATTAAATAATTAATTATTTGAAATTCCGCTTTTCTGAAAATAATTCTGCATAGTTTAATATTTTCTCACTATATCCAATTCAAACTAATAACCTCGATCGGCAAAAGTATTTTGAAAAAATGAGCGTTACAAATACTACATACAACATCGAAAATTTCGAAAATGAAGCGACGGTGTGGTATTATATGTGCTCTACATCAGAAAACTTAGAATTATTTAATTTGGAATTTATGGATTTCTTATCAAAAATACTTTGTTTCCAGTAATGTGTCATGCAATTTTGATTTTATTAACGTTACCTACAACCACGTGTACAGTAGAGAGCTCATTTAGTACATTATGAAGAATCAAAACTTGGTTGAGATCTACTATGTCTGATGACCGTTTATCTGGCCTTTGCATGTTAAGTGTACACAGGGAAAAATTAAGATCAACATGGCAAAATTCATGGATAGTGTAATTAAAAAGTTTGCTACTGACCGAAGAAGGCTTCAATTTTTATTCAAGCAAGATTCATGCAAATAAAATAAAATTCGAATTCAAGTGTTTCTTTAATTTTGTTATATATATATATATATACTTATTTCTGTCCTCTTGCAAACATCTCTTCCAGTGCCCATGGATGTGACTGTGACTGAATTTATCTGGGTCCCATTGTGAAATTGATTGTCAATCAAATGCTATCGTCGCAGAGGTTTTCGGTCGCTGATCGCTTTTGGAGAGGGTTTGAGTGATGATCGGTTACAGTCGGTTAAAGATCCAACTTCTAACACCACTTTTGTAGGATGATTAGTTAAAACTTATTATTCTGATCGAGTTCTGGTTCTGAATGAGGAAAAGTATTCGGTCGATAATTGTATACCTTGACCTGTAAAACCTCGGTCTCTACTTCTTTCACGGAAGGAGTTTCATCCGCTAGTTCCCGGGTTGAACCACCACATTTGCTCATCAACAACTCAACACGTTTAATGAAAAAAGAGGAATGCATAGTATGATAAATTTACAATTTGTACACCACAATTTTTGAATAATTTGAATTACCGTATTATCGCGCATGTCGCGAAAATTTTGTTCGGAGAAATTAATCCGACATCGAGGATTCGAAATCTTCAATATTAATTATAGTGGTTGTAAGGTTTACAGTGGTCGTTGATCCATTGGGGCGTAAAACTTCATCGTAGTCGATGAGCCACAGGGGCGAAATGGAGGCAACACTGGAATAAGAAACGATACCGAACTGTAGGGGGTAGCATATCCCGGAGCTTCTCCGAATCACACTCCTTTACCAAGAACAAACCGAAAAGACTGCATATTTATTGAAGAATATACCAATTTTGGATGGCTCATGTAACAATACATTAGGACCGCCATCCAGACCCTCAGATAACTCTTTCCAAACATTGGAAACAAGTCACATTCCCGAAAAACTGGAGACCTTCGGTACACAGTAATTAAAGATGTTAGATAATTCAATAACATCCGATAAAAATATATTGTGACGAGAAAAAATGATTTAATATGTACAGACAACGATAACAACAACAGCCCGTATTTTGCAGAAGCAAACTTCATTTCTTTTGAGCCTCCCATCTCTTTCGAATGGTATTGAGCATCTAGGCTCTTTAGAGGGTCCACCAAAACAAAAGAATCACTAGTAGCCCCCCGATAGGCCTCCTACGGGGTCGGATAGTTTCGATCTCCGAGATCTTTTCGGTTTCCCTGTGAGAAACTACCACACATGGGTTGTATACCTTTGGCTGTATTCGTGGACTTCGTACAGCCGCGAAAGGGACATCTGAACTCCCCCCTTGCAGTTAGATCTGCAATCCTAAAAGTCAGATGTGTTTCTTCAGTACCTATCACTTCTTCCACCGCCGTCGAGATAGTCACGGATTGAATCTGGTTGCCTGGAATGTTGAGGTTTTCTACGACTCTTTCTTCTGTGGTATTTGTTGTACTGGTTTGCGCTGGTTTCATTGTCGGTTCTCCAATTTCTTCTGTCATCTCTTGTGACATTTTGCCCACCATATATTTTATTGGTTTTGATTTAATTAAACAATCGCTTTGTTATTTTTCATTATTATTTATTATGTCTTTCATTGTTTTTTTCGAATTATCTGTGATTGTCACTTATAATAAAAATCGTTTATTTAAAAATTTTCTTTTTGTTTTTTTACATTTGGTTTAAATAGATTTGAAATTCCAAGTCCTTTGATAGAATTATTGAAATTCGGTGCTGTTTATTTATTCTAATCACTACAGTAGTTTTTCTATTTTTTCGGACTGTATCAATCGTGTGGTGCAAATATTTTCAATTATTTGATAAATTTGTCTCCATATTAATAGTTATTTTCCTGAATGATGTCAATAATTTACCTTGTATCATTCCTTATTTCCGCATATTCACTGAAGAATTTATCTTTTAAACTTGTAGTCTCAATATCGTTATAATATTCGTTGACAACTTCAAATTATCTAATAAATTGAGATAAGTAATTAATGAAGGTACAAAGTAATGTCAAATTTAAATGTAAATTAAAGAATTTGTTGAACTAAAACGACGAAAATAATCACACATAAAAAATAAAAAAGCTTCGTTTTTCTAGACTGGAATAGAAAGGAAACAAGAATTTATATATTAGAACTTTTGAATTTTACAGGTGAAATTGGAAAAATTTTCCTCAATTCTCCAAAAACTCTAATTAAAATTATTTCTACCTTTTAATTTTATAGATCTTTTTTTAAAACAAAATATTATCATAGACAAAATATCTCTCTTAGCTAATGTTATTTTGGTAAATCAATCGTTTTCATTATTCCCATTTACATAATTAAAATGCCACTTCGAAAATGAAAATTAATACAATATATAAAGCTATTTTAAATAAACTAGACAAAAAATATTAAAAATTATTTAAAAAATACTCTTAGAAACCAATGTCAAAGAAACTATATTTTTAGCTATAGAATTTTTCAAGATTCCATCGAAAATTTTAAAACCTAACGTTTTTTTTTAAATATATTTTTTTTCAATTCCACCCCAGAAAGACTTTGATTTTTCTTTTTTTTATTTTGCTTGCATCTTAATGGCTTTTACTTTAATGAGTGTTGTTTATTATTTTAAATTTCTATAAATTAATAAATAATGAGTTTGGGCTATTGGTGATACAACTAAAGATTAAGTCAAAAACTGATAGTCTAAAAACTAATATATTAAAAAAGTTTGATCTTACTTTTAATCCAAAAAGTTTAAGACTTTTAAATACACATAAATATTTAATTCAATAAATAGACATTTACATATATTTATTCACTTTAAATAATGTAAAATTTATTCATAATAAATGTGGTGTTTCCTTATCAAATTTCTACGATAATTATTTTTATAGTATGTCTACATGATTTCACATATTCGTTTCTTTTTCTTCTTTCTTCTATTTTCTAATGTTGCTTTTGCAGCCATTTCAAACACTTCGATGATACCTTCTCTAGATTTAGCTGAGCATTCAATGTAACCAACAGCTCCAATTAGGTCGGCCATTTCTTTACCTTCTTCAAAACTTATCATATTCTCCAAGTATCCATTATCATATTCTCCCGCTCGAAGATCCTTTTTATTTCCGACAAGAATTATTGGAACTTGTGGACAATAATGTTTTATCTAATTATTAATATATTATAATTTAAGTTATGACCGAAAAATGTATCATAAAAATTACTTCTGGGCTCCATTTCTCATAAATATTCCTTAATGCTCCTTTACAATCGATACCGAAGCACATTAAAACTACATCAGTGTCTGAATACGATAATGGTCTCAATCTGTCATAGTCTTCTTGACCAGCTGTATCCCACAACCCTAATTCTATCTAAAGTTCTGTAAAACGTGTAAATAATTTTAATTTTACTTACTTTATTTGAATCAACCTCGATTTGAGCGACGTAGTTTTCAAAAACTGTGGGTATATATTCTTCCAAAAATTCTTTTTTAGCATAAGCTATGAGTAAACATGTTTTACCACATGAACCATCACCTACTATAACAAGTTTTTTTTTTAATAAATTAGACATTTTGCATCAAAATGAAACAAAAATTTATTCAATTTATATTAAGAATATATTAACAAATAAATATATTTTTAAAAGAACCTTTAATTGAATATTTTTCATTTGTTTTAAAACTGTGTTATATGATTATTAAAATAAAACGATTTATTAAAAATATCAAAAAAAATTGTAAAGAAAACTGAATTTTATTTCATTGTATTTTCTATTTTTTTGTTCAAAATTATTTTTTTATTTCATTTTTAATTTTCTTTGGTAGTGAGATTTTTTTCAACATTTTTTAAATAGTTGTAATTACATTTGTATATTGTATGGGATTCAAAAGTATGTATATTTATTCACAATAAAATCAATATTAAAATTCAAAAAAAAGAAATATCGCATAATAAACTTTAAATTAAAGAAACTGAAAAGAATGGTATAAAATTTCATGTATACCAGGAAATTTCGGAATATAAGTTAATTGAATTTTTGCAGTAGAAGTTTTCAAAATTACACCAAATACAATCAGATTAATTTGTAATTACAACAAATGTCAGTAAATAATAAAAATTAACAAAAAATATTCCAAATAAATTGTATCAAAATTTTATGTGTAAAATACAAAACTTATTTAATTTCATTTCATCAAATTTGAAATTTTATTTCTGAAATACATTGTAATAATTTTACTTTTTAGCTTAAGGTTTATAGTTGCATTTTAACTTGAAATAATCAAAATTTAACAATAATAGTTATTAAAAAAATTTTCTGTTAGATTTTTTACTAAGAATTCTAAATATAATTTCAAAATGTAATGTCAGAATAAATTAACATATCCTATTTTCTCTTTTTACATGGCCTTTTCTGAACGGTTTCAAAATAATACGGTTCCAAAAATGAAGTTTTGTTATTTTTTTATACAGGGTGACGCAAAATAAACTCCAATGTACTTTTCTATTGGATCTTTTTATCCACCTACTTTTTTATAGGTAAAGTATACATTTTTAGAATCCTGAACGTTGCCAAATTCTGATGGTATATAAAAAAAATTAAAAAAAAACATCAAAAATTAAAAAAAAATTTTGAGACGAAAAATTTAACAAGCGTTTTTTTAAATGAACTTAGAAAGTTTTACCCTAAATTTTGATTCAAATGACGTATACGGATCAGAAAAAAGCTCATCTCGTTTTGATGCTTGTTGAGGAAGCCTATGATTATGCGCAGCTCAAAACTCGATTCCGAAGTGAAACAAGAAATGGTCGAGAAAAGATTCCGGAAAAAAGAGTCATTGTAAAATGGATTGACGATTTTCGAGCGACTGGAAGTGTCCATGGAAAGCGCGGAAAGAACAAGCCAAAATGTGTTCGCACCAAAGAAGCCATTGAAGACGTCCATGAAGCCTTTACTGCAAATCCTCATCTATCAACTCGACGCAATCCATTTGTTTCAACTGGCGACACTGACTGCGAAGAAGACAATCACGGAACAGTTCGTATGTCACAAAGAAGCTTGCAGCGAATTTTGAAGGAAGACTTACAGATGCGTCCCTATCATTTGCAAATGGTTCATGCATTGGAGGAGACCGACTGTTGGGTTTTTAAATTATTAAAAATTATCTTTAATTCAATTATTCACTTTTTAAAAACACAAATCTTAAATCTTTATCTTTAATCGTAAATCTCTTTTCTTTATTCTTTAATCAATAATCTTTAATCAATAATTCTCAATCAATAATCTTTTA
>MQRK01221219.1:0-15462 GCA_001938485.1 Girardia tigrina
ACAAAATGGATTTTACGGTTTGGTGCTCCAAAAGAGATTCATACAGATTGTGGTAAAACATTGGAATCGAAGGTAATAAAAGACATGGCTGAAAGCATGAGCATTAAAATGTGTTACTCAAGCCCTTACCATCATAATACGAATGGAATAGTAGAAAGACAATTAGAGAATATTTAAACGCTTCGCTACATACAAAGAAAGGATCAAACTGGGAGGAATTACTACCGGAAATAGAATTTACATTAAATGCAACTTTCCAGAAAACAATAGGGAAGAGCCCAGTGGAAATTATATTCGGTAAGAAAATATACAGAGAAGGATGGCATAGTCAAGATATAAAGCTACGACAAGAAAAAGAAGACACAACAACAAACAGAAATTTTGAAATCGGAGATGATGTACTGGTCAAGGTGGAAACGGGGATAAAGAGTAAAGATAAATATGAAGGACCGTATAAAGTGATAGAGAAAACACATGACAGAAGGTATAAACTAATAAATGGAGATGGAAGAATTTTAGATCGAAACGTAGAAAAATTGAGAAAATTATTAAAGAAGGGGGGGAATATGAGGTGTTAGTTTTAAGTTTCGCCAAAATAGTTTATTATTTTTTTTAATTTGAAAATTTAAGGGAAGTAGGTTGACAATTACAGTGTAGAGTAAAAATATGATAAAATAAATACTTCTTTATAATATGTTTACAGTAATAACAATTAACATATTTTAATAAAAGTTATAGAATAAGTTAAATAAATTTTAATTAACGGATTAATATTTTCAGAAATAATTTTTTAATAAATTGGTTATTGTAAATTTAAATTAATTAGTTTTATGATTAAGTTTCATAAGAATGTAAAATTTTGTTATATTAAAAATTTGTAAAATTTTTGTAAAAAAATATAAGATTATTTAAGATTTAAATATTGTAAAATTTTTTGTAATAAAATATAAGATGATTTAAGATTTAAATATTGTAAATTTTTGTAAAAAAATGTAAGATTATTTGAGATATAAATTTTCTTATATTTTCAAAATTTAATCAAAATAATTTAATGAACTAATTTTGGGCGAAATAATTGTAGTAACAAGAAATTTGTTTAAGTATATGAATTGTGAATATGAATAAATTTTTATGGTGTTAAATTATGACTTTAGAAAGTGATAATAATGAAGGTGGCATAAACGCTACTTACAGTCATCACTCTCTACAGCTTTGTTTCTTAAATTATACTGCTGGAATATTCCTAACATTTAAAACTTAATTTACAGTTTTAATATTAGCAACATTTAATAGTAGGCAATAAAAGTGAGATACTTTCTGTAAAGATAAGTGGTGACAGAGCGGGTGCAGTGGTTTCGTGGCTGCGGCGCGTTGATGTTGGGAGGCGGACGACGGGAATTGTGAATCGATGATATTTACATTATATTTAATACTTGCAAATGCTTCTTTTTTCATAACCTTAAAACAATAGTCGAAAAATGATCTTTTTTACTTTTCTGAAATCAAATGATAAAATTTTACCAAAAACCTTTAGAAAAGTATTTTAAAATAAGTTTATTGATCAATTTAGATGGTTCAACAGTCATCGTAAAATCATAATTCAATGTGATCTGATTATATGATCGATGATGAATAATATTAATATTTATCTAGTTTAAAATAAATAAATGTATATTCGTAGTGTAAGTTATTGTAATTAAATGATCCCGTTGCATGCAAAATTATGTCTTCTTTGATTTAGTTGATGTACTTTTTATATAGTGTCGCAAAGAGGTCAAAACCAGGAAGGTACATTAAAATAAGAAAACACTCCCCACCAAACATTCTTCCCAATTAGGTGTATTTATTGAACAAAAATTAATTATTTATTTATTGTATTATATATATATATATATATATATATATATATAATTTTAAATCGTATTAATTTTAGTCATACGGCTGAAATATTTTCGTATAAATCATATTATTATTCTTAAATTATTCAAAAAACTTCATGAATCATTTTCTATTTTAAAAATTGTAAAATTTGTAAGAGTATAGTATAAGTACTTTGTTATTCATACTTAAAAAAACTTCACGTATATTAGTTTTACATGTAATAAAAAATAATCTGTTGTCTCGAAAATTTTTAGTCTTAAATTTGTTCATTGTCTTCTCTAACAGTCCTTCAAAATTAGTATGATTAGATGAGGATCATAAGAAGATAATAGAGGCAATCGCCCCAGTGTTTTCTAGTTATTACATTTTTGTAAATAAATATTTTGAAATTTGAAATTTTTGCAAATATTATATTTTACAATACTATTGTTTCTTCGTTTGTGGCGTACACAATACGCCTATGGTAGAATTATAAAAATGCATGATTGTGTCCTTTCGTCAATATATTTTACTGTAAAATACTTCAAAATTGTCAAATCCGAGAATTGATTTTATTATTTAATGACGAATGATAAATTAATGTTCATTTTGATGAACATTCATTGTTCCATATCTGATACGTAAGTTTATAATTTTTCAACTAAATCAACATATTTTACATTGGTATATTGTGTTTGTGCAGTAAAAGATTCTAAAAATAAAAACAACGCTTTAAGTTAATCGAATTGATAAACACAAACCTTGTACTTTGCCCCGGTTTTATGGATATATCAGTAATGATTTTTAATCAATATCATTATTTTTAATCCAAAATATCAGAATAAAATACAATATAAATTTACATTGGAATTTTAATCATTCTTCTATTATTTCATTCATTTATTGAGTTCTTTTACGTTGGACAAAAGTACTAATGAGTAATCTCATTTTTGTAAATGGATACAAATACTTATTTGAATTGTAACTATAAAGTTACATGACAGATGAAAAAGGCGTTGCAGTTGTATAGACAATAAACTTTTATTTACCTTAGAAAAGTTCTTTCATTTACACAAAAATGAATCAATTGTTAACTAACTCAATACTAAATGATTGTTTTTTTTTTATTAAAATGGTATTTTATTGCAATATGCATTGCTTTCAACATTTAAAGGATATATATATATATATATATATATATAACGTTATTTTTCCCATGATCGTAACTGCAAAAATAAGAACATCACAAAATAAATTATTTGACAAGTTCTCCAGCAATAATAAATCAACTGTGACTACTAGGAAAAATAATTCAACACCCACATAATTTTTGATAGTTCATTACTACTTTACCAATGATGAATCATACAATAAAAAATCTTTATCTTTTGATGTCGATATTTTAGAGTTGTTGTTGGTGCAACAATGAGTGTTACTGGAAAAAACTAAATTGATATTTTTTGGTTTTTTCTTGACATTTACGATTTGATAATAAATTTTTACTGAGTTGAATTATTTAGGAGATAAGAGAGTTGTCAGGATCGATGTATGTTTGTAAAGCTTTGCAAGAAATGTTATAAAAAATTACTTCGAAAGGTTTTTAAATTAAAAAGAATATTTTTTAATCAATAGAAAATGAATCTTTTTAATCTTTTAAAATTCGACAAAACTTACGCCAACCATATCCTCATTATTTTAAAAAATGCTAGACTACATTGCGACTATTTTCATCTGTGTCCTACTCTACTTGTCATTTTGTATTCTTGCTTTGTGGTGTGTCGATTTGGGATTTTCTCTCCTACACAGATGGCTGATTAATATTTTAATTCTTATTATATGAAAGTAATTTAAGTTTCATGTTTCAATTTTAAATTTTAAATTGTTTGATTAATTTAAAATTTTTATATGAATAAATTAATTTAATATTTGTAAAAATAATAATATTCATTTTAATTTTAACTAGTAAAATTTCTGAGGTATTTATTCTTTACATATTCAAGTAACAAATTCTGATCATTTTAAATTAGAAATATAAATAAATTTGAATGGTGCAAACCTACGAAAGTTCTGTTAATAATTGTCATGAGGACTAATCAACTTGTAATAATAATGAAAAAATCGAAAATCTTATTAGTGTTCTTAATATGCTTGACATTCTGACATGTTGTGTCAATCCCGATTACTTACAGTTATAGAAATGAAATTTTAATATAAGCTTATTTCTCTTGATGACGCAGTCTATCAAAAATTCAGTGGAATACAATAATTCTAAAATTTTTATCCGTGTGATAAGTTTCTTACGACTTTTTTAAATTGAATAGGTTTATGTATTATTTAAATACTTTTTTAATTGATTTTTACAGGGGGGTAATAAAATCATTATACAGTTAGAATACAATTAACTGCAACAATATTAATAATTGGAATAGTTTCACTTGCACAGGACAAACTATCAATCAGAATATTTCGATTGCTCAACGTAATTTGCATTTATTTTTCATTATTTATCATTCGTTGTTCATTGTAATGCCGTCTCGGAAACTGACTGCAAAAAAAATATTCATCTTAAAAAAATATTAGAAATATGAAACCTTTACTCGTGTTATTTAAAAATGGAAGGCCGAATATGTAACTCCTCTACCTACATTTGTAATTATCTGCCAACTAAGAGATAAATTTGACAAAACCAGTTCCATGGTGAATGCTCCACAATCTGGGGGGAGGGGTACAGCAACATATACAAAAGACAAAAAAATGCTTGTTTTCGCATCAGTTGTTTAAAATCTGCAAATATCAATAAAACGGATCATGCTATATGAATTTAACTTCAACCCATATATTCCTAGATTTATTCATGAACTGATTGGAGATGTTGCCGATCGTTGATTGCAATTCTGTTAATGATTTCTTAATTAGTGTGAAGCAACTCCTGTTCTACTTGATAAAAGGTGTGATCTGATGAAACCAAATTCATGCTGTAAGGTCACGTTAACAGACACAATATCGTTTATTGGGCATCAGAAAATCCTCATCTAACTATTGAGTAGCATAACCAACCAGGAGTAACTGCATGGGGTAGTGTTTTGTTTTTAGGAATTGTCGTCCTCGAATCTTTTGACGAAACAGAGACTGGAGCTAATTACTTCAAGAAATCGCAGAAAATTATCTTGCCTATTCTTGCTCTTTCAAACAATTTTATATTCATCGAGATGAGGCCCCACCTCATTGCGCTACAGTTGTGAGGAATTTACTAGATACAACCTAACTAGGTAAGTGGATTGGACTACTCTGTCGAATGGCCTTAGAGATTTCCGGATCTAACCCCACTGAATTGCAGCATCTGTGGGATTATTATAGATTCTGTTTATCAGAAGAAACGGAGACATTTTGGTGAACTCAGACAATTTATTGTATAAGCATTTGTTGATGTAAATTGTAACAATTAAATAAATGGGAGCATTTGTAAGTGTCATTTCACATGACGAGGAATAGATGGTTTGTAAATGGTAAATAATAATGTTAATGCAAATAATGGTCTGTAATTCGAAAATTACAATTGCTGACTTTATTGCCGTTACGTTGCCGTTGTTAATGTTAATTGTGTTGTAAATATAATTATTTTAACTGTATAATGACTTTATTACAACTCTTTAAATTGACAAATAATAATTTGTATCTTATTTAATAACAAGGTCATATTATTGTTTATAAATTATCTAACATATTATTAAGATTGGTAAATTTTTGTCTTTTTAAATTGTTATTTGTACTAAACACTATTGTAAAATCAGACTGTAACTTTAAATAACTAAAACTATTTTTCAAAGTCAATACAACATTTAGTGAAAGTTTACGATAAAAACTACCTAATTAATGTTATAAAAACACTGTAAAGGCTTTTATCTAAAATAATGCCATGCAACGACACTTCTGTAGTAAAATGTATCGAATAAGAATTTTTAATATTTAAATATTGAGGCAAAAATTATGAATATAAATTCGAATACATACAATACAAAAACTAGAGTGCAGATTTTTAAAATTTTTTTAAGACTGATTATTTATCTCGAGTTAATAAAATACTATTAACCATATTTATGTAATTGATTAATAACCTACCCAAAAAGAAAAATAAATTTTTTTCTTTTAGTAATTTATAAACCGCTTGTATTTGTGGAAATATTTATGGGAAATCGATTTTTATATTTTCTTTAATACAAAAACCTTTAAAATCTCAATTAAACATTTTATTCTAAACATTTTTTATAAATTATTATCAATAATAAATAGAAACTAATACTAAAATATTGTTAGTTACAAAAGTCGTACCAAGAGAAAAAAACGTTAAAAATAATTTAACTGTAAAATAAAATTAATCCTAATACTTCAAATAAAATTAAAATAATTTAGCTACATTTACATAAACTAATTAACACTGACAAACAAAGTTTAGGAAAGTTTGCCTTATGATCTAGATAACATTGTAAGTCGATGTAGCGGTCACTTGTGAAGTTTTTAAAGCAATATTTTATATTGGAAAGTAACTAAATGTGTATAAGTACGTTAAAATACTTTTTTTAATATCTGGAACAATAAGAAATATAAATAATATAAGAAATAAATAAGTAGAAGCTTTCCAAAAAATTGCTTTTCAAATCTGGATATTTGAAACTATTAGACACAGAAATATTTGCAGATTAATCGTAGTGTTTTAGTTATTAGGAGTACGCTATGAAAATGTCGTTTATTTAATATTAAATTTTGAATTATCGTATGGTCCTCCAATTTTGTTTTAAAAAACCATTGTATTTTATTCGTGTCAGTGCACAATTTGAATTTATTTGTTTAACATTAAAAGAAAATATGGAAAGTGGTTCGTGTTCTACAGTAGATAAACTAACAGAAGCTTGTCTGCACCATTGTACACTTTTTAATTTTTTTAAAGTAGAAAAGACAATGTAAGTCACAGAAGAAATAAATCTAGTTTACCAAAATTGTCTGCATGTCAAAGATGGTTCATCAAGATTTAACAAGACAAGGTGGGTGTGGGAGAGATTAGTCAAGATCTGGGCAATCTTCGATTGTTACCATGAGTTGAAAGCTATAGTAGTGCCCAATGAGAAGTTGTTGTCGATTAAAAGAGATTTGGATGAGATAATCGCCAGAGATGACACTTTGAAAAATTCGCAATTGGACTGTGAAATATTTCCGATTTTAAATAAATACAAACTCGATTTTTGTGACTATAAATTGTCAAAAATCGTTTGGACATCGATTTGGAAAGACAAATGGATTAATTTATCAATACTAATGTCACTTGTAACAATTTGCTCTTTAAATTATAATTTACAAATCAATCTGACAAGAAATTTTTAAGTGATCCTGTGATTAACTATTTTCATACAAATGTATTTCTATAATTGAAAGCCTTATAAAATTGTATAATCAAGCAAAATGGCATTTAAAACAGTTTGAAAATTCTGTAAAAATTCATCAGAGTTATCGTGGCCAAGTTTTGGGCGAGCCTTTCAATTGTTTGTCTGAATCCTTTTCTAGAAGCACAGTATTCATTTGACCAAGTAATGAAGATTGAAGAAGCTTTTGAAAGAAGTGAAATTAAAGAAAAGCATTCTGTTTTTCCTTCCCCGAAATCTATTGTGGTCGTAATTTCTGCATTTTTCTTAGGGTATTCTTGGGCTTTGTTTTTCTCGCAGTCGAACCGAGTTTGTACTATTTAGACTTTTTCCGGTGTCAACGCTAAAAATAATTGTTTTTCGTGATTGAAACTGATCACTCATTTTATATTAGGACCGACATTTCTTTTTTTTGTGATTTATAAATGCGTCTTTTTACTATGTTCGATTTTGTTCTGTTATTTGTAAAATAATTCGAATAAAAAATGAATAAATAAATCATTTAAAAAGTAATAAAATGCATTGTATCTGTGAGGGATAATTTGGAATGTTGTAAGTTTGTTGTTTGTATGCTGTTTTGATTTGTGACTCTCCTACTCAGATGGGATTGATATGTTTATTGATTGATTATTTGAATCTAATGAAATTAATTTAATGATATTAATTTTAAGTACTAATTAATTAAAATTTGATAATTACGAATTTTAATAATATTTTCAGTAAATGATTTTAACTTATTAAATGTAACATATTTTAAAAATTAATGTTTATTTAAAAAATTATGTAATGACTTTTATCCAATAAAAATTATGAGAAATTAAAATTTATTATTAATGTTTCCCATTCGTTGTTTTTTAGATTTGAATATATTAATCAAAAACTATATTAATCAAAGAAAGATGACCACTGAAAATTGTTGTGAAGAATCTGTTTGTGTTGTAAATAAAAGTTTGCATTCAAATTGTGATGTTGTTAATAAATAAATAATAAATAAATATATAAAAAATGATTCGATCGGGGCCTATTCTGATTGGTCGGTTTTAATTTTGCCTCATGATTGATATAAAATATAATAAATCGATCGAATTATTGGGTTGTTGCATAAGTTCCCGCCGTTAGATGAAACTATTTGTTTAGCATTCTTTCTAACATGTTAACTAAACTAACCCAACGTGTACTGCAGTCTATAATCAGAGACATTTTGCTGGTCATGTTATTCTCTCGTCATGTGTATTGGGTTGTTGCATAAGTTCCTGCCGTTACATGAAACTATTTATTATACAAAGACTTTTGGATGTTTGGAGAAGTGTTATATACCATTAGAAAGCCCGTGCTGTGCTCTACAAGATTAAAGTAATCGTTTTTGCATATATTATTTTTTTGTCTTTTTTTAGAACCGTATAATGGATTGTCAAGTCGACAAAAAATCGCATTTTCGACACCTCCTTCTTTTCGCCTTTAATCGAGGTCAAAAAACGAGTGAAGCTATCAGAGATATTTGTGCTGTGTATGGAGAGGACACTATAGCTGAGAGAACTGCTCGGGATTGGTTTTCCAGGTTCAAACACTTTAATTTCGACCTCAACGACGCTCCTCGTTCCGGAAGACCAGTCGAGATGGAAGAAGACCAACTCGGGGATCTTTTAAAGGAAGACGACCGCCAGACATGCAGAGAATTGGTCGAAAAGATAAATTGTGATTTTGCGACAATTCCACGCCATTTTCAGTCGATGGGTTTCACTGAAAAGCTTGGAGCTTGGGTCCCGCACGAACTCACCAAAAATCGAAGGATAAGCGGCTTTCCATTGCTGCTCAAAATCTCGCTCGACACAAATTAACAGGCAACGTTTCTTATAAAGAAACGTCACTGGAGACGAGAAATAGTGTCTATATGTGAATATGAAGCAAAGGAAAGAGTGAGTGAGTCCTGGAGAGAAGCCTAAGCCCAGGATCATGAAAGACCTGCACCCCATGAAGACAATGATTTGCGTATGGTGGGATTGGGAAGGTCTAATCCACTGGGAAATGCTTGGAAAGTACATGACAGTAGAAAAGAATCTCTATAAAGCCCAATTGCATCGAGTCAATGAGGCAATTCAACAAAAAAGACCAGATCGACAAGGCCAGGTGATCCTCCTCCATGACAATGCTCGACCACACACCGCAAAAACTGTCAAGATGGCACTCCAAGAGCTCGGTTGGGAGGTCCTCCAACATCATCCCTATTCTTCAGATCTCGCCCCCACGGATTACCATCTCTTCCGCTGCCTTTCAAATGAAATGAGGGGTCTTAGCTTCGAAAATCGGTATCTTTATATTGTTATAACTACTATGGTGTGTTGTGCCGCCATTTATAATCTTTAAGCGACTGCAGAAACGTTATCCAATGTAAAAAGAAAAAAAATAATCTTAACAAAAAGCTCGAATAAAAGAATTTTAGTCTATACTAATATTTTTAATTGTTTTCCCATGTGGATTTTTAAACAAACTTATATTTAAGGAATATATTTCTAAAAATAAATAGGTACAATTAAAAACTATATGTAATATTATACAACTTTAAAAATCAAAGAATATATTAACTTGCAAAATTCAAATTTAACCCTTTGTACGCATAAATCGACTATAGTCGTTCGGATTTAATGTTTAATGATGTTAAACACGTTAAAAGGATTAAACAAATATTCATTTTTTGCTTTCCCTGACGTTGAAAATCCGATAGTGAAAAAAATTGTGGAATCGATTGAAAATGTTTGTGAAAATATTTTTATTGAAAAAAAATAAAGTAAAAATAAAAATGAGGAAATCAAAATGACTGTCTGTATGAGATCAAATAAAGGTTCTGCAAAAGGTTTTTTGAAAAAATATCAACTTCAATGTTTTTTAAAAATCTGAAATTGTCTGTGCATCCATTTGTATGTTTATTGTGACAGTAAAATTAAATAAACAACAAAAATTATCTGTCTCTTTGAAAATCATTTTTATGACAAAAAATTTAGATCAAAGACATATTTTAAGTTATAATACTTGAGCTTTAGCAGATAAGTAAGCATTCGTAAAATCATTCCATCTGACTTTAAAGGAAATCTCATCTGTAACATCATTGAAAATCCTCAAGTATCAACTATACAGACTCCAAATTTGATGGTTATCATTTCATTTTAGAAAATATATGCAAGGGTTTACTGCTATTTATCATAATATCATGTTGATATATTTTTTAATTATTTATAATATCTAAAAATATATTCAAATTTATTAAAATTCTTTAAGCTCGTACAAAAATCCATGTGCAATATAAAATTTAGAATACTTTCTTTCCTACACTTGTGAAGTTTTTACTTATGCTTGACTTTAATTAGAACTGGTTTCTTAATTTCATTTTTATGTTGTCTATATCGGTTGAAAATAATAAGTACTTAATATTTAATAAGTACTTTGAAAATCGAAATCTTCTCTAATTTTTGATTAATTAAATTGTTAATAGATTGGTTTCTTAAAATGAAACGGTTGTTCTTATTTAGGTAACTTGGAATCAGATAAAAGTATTGTGAATCAAGTTAATCGTGAAATTGAATAAGATTTAATGAGATTGCGGCTTAATAAAGTTTTTCTTTGATAATTTTTTTTAGAAAAACATTCATTATTTAGAAAAATAATGCATTGAAATATGTTATTAATCAAATATCCTTAATATTTTTAATTATTCGAAAGTATCAGACTTTATGATTTTTATAATCATAACACGCTCCATTTCATTCTTCTTCTTGAATTCGTGCTTGTTAATTCTGTCCAAGATCTACATAATACTAGAATTCACAAATATAAGACCTCAAAGGAGAATGAGAAAGAGTGTATCAAAATTATAAAAGTACCAAAAGAATGCTTCTTATTTCTGATAATTTACGATATTTCAGATTTATCAACTTATTTAGATAAAAGAACAAGAAAACCAAAAGGCTTGTCGGGATATATTACAAATTCAAAAGAAGCAGTTTAAAATATTAAGAGAAGATCAATTGAAGCCATCAAAGAAGAAACAGTTGATGGCTAATGGTGAAACGGAACAGCAAATAATTGACAGATTAAAGGAAAATGAACGTCATAAAGAAGCAGAACTGAGAGCACAATATGACGCTAGTCTTGAAAAAATGAAATTACAAGAAAAGGTTAGTGTAAAGACATGCTATTTTTATTATATATTTCGGATTAGATTTTTAATTGGTCTCATTTTATTAGAAATTAAGTATTTGTGTAATGAGCAGGGCTCCAGAAAGTCAATAAAGTCAACTTTTTAGGGAAACCAAAATTGCACAAGATACACGTTACTTTCATCAATTTTGTAAAATCAAACCAGGAAAAAAATTTAAGGTCAATAAAAGTAAATTTTTTTGTTTTGTGTCAATAAAGTCAATTATTTAATTTTAAGTCAATAAAGTCAACTTTTTTTATATAAATGAACAATTTTTGTTAGGATTTAAAATAAATTATGAAATTATAATAAATGAAAAAAAGTAATAAACAAATATAATTACAATAAATATTTTTTTCAATATTAATGTATCATTTTGATTTTTTAATTTACAAAAATCTAATTTTAAAAGCAGCATCATTCTCATTTATTATTAATGTAAGCTTTTTAATTTTTATATTTGATAGAGAATTAAATTTATAAATTTTAACAAATCACTAATTTCTGACTGTTATATATCATTCAATAATTCCCAAATATGTGGTATCAATTAGAACTAAAGCTTAGACAATTGTATACAACTATCCCTCTGAATTTAGATTAACTTATAAATGTGAATTATTTTGTATGCAATGCTCCATAAATGTTTGCTATGAGAAACAATTTCTAGTGGATAAGCACCTTTCAACTGCTAAACACATTCGAAGTTTTAAACGCTCTAATTCCAATCTACAGGTGCAACCATATATATATAATATTTGTCTAAAAAGTTTGTTTGTTTGTCGGTCACGCTTTTCAATGTGAAATTGCGGAAGAACCAGAGTGAATCCATTTAAGGACTTGGTCAATCTGGATAGCCCACATCAATACAATTCTATCGGTACAGCGCCTTCGTCGAAAGACACCCGGAAGTTGATGAAATCGACCGAAAACTGTACAATGGTTTAATTAACACCGATTTCGAATAATGATGATTTTGATGATTCCTAAGAGGAATTTCGTGAAAATTTTTATGAAAATACTAATAAAATACTAATTTATTTCATAAATGACGATTTCTATCACTTATTTACTAATTATATTTCTAAAAATCAATTTCGGTTAAATTTACAAAATTTCGTTAACATCTGATTCACGGTTTGTCGGTCAAGCTCAAATTTTACTATCATCATATATATGCTGATCAAATGCGAAATAGTGGACGAACAGTGAGTGTATCCACGTAAAGTTGAGATAATTCTGAATAGTCCGCATCGAGACGGTTCTGTCTGTACAACACCTTTGCTGAAAGGCTCCGAGAGCCGATTAAACTGACCGACTGTTAAATCAACACAGAATTCGAAACAATAAATAATAAATTATAATAATTACGATTCAAAAAATTAAAAATAAAATTTTCAAAGTCGAAAATTCAGCTCACCCGTCTTATATGACGGGTCTTTTTCTAGTTTATTTATGTTGGTAAAAATAATTGTTGCACGTGATGTAACTGAAGCCTTTCTCTCTGCCGATATCAGATTATGGAAAATAAGACGATCTTTCAGTTACATCACCAATCGGAGAAGCCTGTTCGATAGTATTGGTCAACCACCAACTCCAATTGTAACACGCTAGGCTAGTTGGTTGGAAGCAGCCTTATTTTATGCTGATCATCTTCCTGATGTCTTTCAAATTATTAATAATTTAGATCGACACGGACTACTAGGCACACGAGTCAAAGAGGTGATAAATTATCTTAATTTGCCAAAAAACCTCTTTATCATAAAAAAACTGTTATCATCATCTGGCAATCACTGTAAGAAATTCCAAAGTTCTTCCTTTGCAATTACTGAAGCATATAAACTCCTTCAAACTATGTCATTTGGAGATGATCCATGTTGCGTTAAGAGATACTTTTAATATGAAATACCCAGCAATAATGAAATAAATTAAATATTGGCGTTAACACGTTCTGAAACTTCCCCAAATTAATACACAATTCTACAACAGTGCCAACCATCAACAACTTATGTTGAAAGTTTTTCGATGCCGAAGAAGATTCTTGCAAATGACAGGAATTTCAAAACCTAAAATATTAAGCAATTTAGTATTATTTATTATAATAAATGTGATGAGCAATGATAATTGATAAATTTGTTTTCAGTTGATTTTTTGAATTTGTTTTAAGATTGGTTTCATAATTCAACAATGCTGGCCTTAGTATGATTGTTTAAAAATTAATGAAAAAGAATAAAAAATCAATTTTTTATCTCCTTAGTAATGAGATTATTTGACTAGTATAATTGTATATACTTCATATCATAGTTGAAATGTATTTCTAAGAACAAAGACAAAAAAATATTAATGCTATTACTATAATTAATTTGATTGACAATTTATGTTCGAAGTCGCGTAATTTGAAAAACAATTTTGTGAAAACATTGTCAAATATTGATAATAATTATTTTTGTATTTTAATAACTGAATCCATCGAAAGAATTCGTCGAGTAGATTCACGAAATGTATTGTAAATTTGTGTGGTATGAGCCGAATCCCTAGTCTTTCTATTCACTCAGTATCTTTGCCAAGTAAATAATTTTCTAAATTATTGGGAAAGAGTTACTTGTGAAGCATTATTGATTAACTCAATCCGTCCATTAATGTCCAAACAAGTCTCTTTTCCACTTTGTTGAAAATATTTAATTAGTTATTATGCAAGATTTTTACATAATCATCAATTTACTATTTATAAGACAGCAAAATTGTTGTTATTTCAGCCTGAAGATGGTGGAAAATCAACTGAAATATATTGTAATATAATTTTATTTTTTTTATGGTATTTTATTTTTAATTGAGATTTTTATCCATTTATCTTTTCCTTCGTGTTATCGCTGACTTAGTTCATATTCAAGAAGATTATTATTTAATAATTCAACGAAACTTTACAAACTATTTCCAAAATTATTTAAAGAACAAAGATATTTAGTAAATATATAGATATGTCTTTTTATATTCTACGAGAAAATTAATATTCCAATTTTAGTGTTTAATTATTAGATAAATTTACAAAGCAAATAGACAAGATGAGTCAAAAGTCTTGAACAATCTGAAAATATTATAGTTTTTACTTAAATATTTTTATATAATATTTTTTCAAGTATTGTAAAGAAATTATTTTGTATAATTATTTAATATGGAACGAATATTACATATTACATTTACGTATTTGTTTTACACTTATAATATTAACAATTAATTCTTAATTTTTAGAATAAATTAGAAAATAAACATAATCAGGAAAAACAGGACTTGGAAAGAAAATTGCAAAATGAAAAAGAAGTATTGAGGCTGTTTCATAATTCGCAAAACGAAGAGACAATGAAAAATTATAATCAAGAACATGTAAATTTAAAAAATCAAATGAATGACAAACGAAATGAATTAGAAATGGCAGTAAGTTTATTATTATGAAATATTATTCTACGTAAAATATAAACTTTTTTAATATTTAAAAATAAAAAATCTATTTTATTTGAAGAGGAAATCGAATTTCATGTTTTTAAATATTATTCTTTTAATAACAATCTATTGTAGAACTTTTAATATGAAAAATTGTTTAATCTAAGATGTCTCAGTATTTTCCATGAAAGTGCAGGACATTTTGATATCCGGATAACTCTTGAAATGAAAAATAAAATGAAAAAAAGCATTTATAGGATGTTTATAAAAAAGTACGACAAGATTCTTGGTAAATGCAAAAAAACGTTGTATTATTAAAAAACAATTTTTAAGAAATTCTTACAATTGTTCGTCTATTTTTTATTCTTTTTATTAGCTTACTTATAATATATATATATATATATATATATATATATATATATATATATATATATATATTTATATGGATAAAAACAAGACGACGCGTTTCGAGATAATAAAAATCCCATCATCAGGTCACAAATTACACTACGCAAGTACACTATATGGTAGCTTGCCGAAAATAAATTAAATTTATCC
>MQRK01221219.1:15572-28212 GCA_001938485.1 Girardia tigrina
TATCGTTCCGTACTTTACAAGGTAACGGAGACATATGATAAAGATGACAACTAACAGCACACCAAAAGCTAATCTTTGAGATGAAAATTCTCACACTCAATACAATCAACTCAATTTTTTTAATTTGATGAGAAGGTTAAAATTGAGTTGATTGTATTGAGTGTGAGAATTTTCATCTCAAAGATTAGCTTTTGGTGTGCTGTTAGTTGTCATCTTTATCATATGTCTCCGTTACCTTCGCCGTAATGGCGAAACATGTTTTGAGAAATAAAAAACTTTTAAAATGGCGTTTGTTATTCATTTTCTTTTCAAATAAATTAAGATTAAAACTTTTTTATATAATTATTGGACATGTTTCGATGTTACATACATCATCATCAGCAATTTTCGGAAATTTAGTATGTGAATATTAAATTCTTTTATTAATACAATTTTAAAAGTATATATTAACTTTAAATGGAATATTTAAAAATGAATATTATAATTTATTAAATTATTATTGGGTAATAATGGCAAAAAATAATAAAAAATCATTTTGTTAATTTAGTAAAAATATGACTACAATAAATTATGTTGGTTTTAAATTATATTAAATTGTAAAATAGGGGAATGTAAATTTTCAAAATAAAGAGAATAAATATTTTCAATTGGCTTTCAAGTTTTGATTTTGAAAATTTATTCTATATAATTATACCCGTCATACATGACGGGTATATATATATATATATATATATATAGAAAGTGAGCTAATAAAAGGAATGGAAAAAATAAAATCAGATTAAAGCACATTTATTGTTATTTTTGTATTGATGTTGGGAAAGGTTAATTACGTATCTCCAACCGCTTATTCTGGATTTTTTAGATTAATTTTCCTCAATATCACAAGCGTTTTTGCATAATTACTATTAATTTATAAAGAAACATAATATGTCAATTTTTAAATATTTATTGTATTAATTCTAGAATTTTGTAATGAGTTTTTAAAAAACTGATGTATTTCACCGAAAATGTAGTTATTTTAAAATTTTAGTTATTTTATCTATCTATTTTGTTTACCGATTCAATCTGAAATTCAAAAAGTGTAAGGCAAATTTAAAATCGGGAATTAATTTTTTTATTTAAATTTAACAATTTTATGAAACCAATTTAGCGAATCATATTTCATTATTATAAATTTGGATTTTACTAAAAATGTTTAGATTATTATTCAATGACTGGCGTGAACCCGTTTCACCAGGTCTGGCGAATTTTTTTATTAACTAAATCCATTATTATTAATATTTACATGATTATTTTAAAATTTTAAAATCAATGTATGCCGGGGCAGATTCGAAATGATGATATTTCTATGTCGGGGCATTATGGAAAGAATACCTCAAATCTGCCTCAGAATATTCCTATATCGGGGCCGTATGGAATTGCATCTGGGATTGAGATCGATTTCTCCCCGAATTTGTATCAAAATTCATATGCTTCGGGGCAGATCCGAAATAATGACTTAATTGTGTCCGGGGCACTACGGAAATTATTTAATAAGAATAATTAAATTTGTTTTACTGATCACCGGGAACTTCACACAGACAGAATGACAGACAGAAATCATAATACTATTATAAAGGTAATGATATATTTTTAGTGTAGAGCATATAAAAATGTTGAGTGTAAGATCCAGTTGTGTTAATTAGACTAAGATTAAGTAAAATTACATCTTAATTTGCAAGAAATTTAGTCAGCAATTTATCCTCTACTGAGAGACAATTTTACCTATAATTTAGTTGAAGATATTTCAACTTCTCAATCAAATTTAATTTAATGATTAGCTTAATAATTTGACTTTTTGATTTTCCAAACCCACAGAAAGCTGGTAAAAGAAGTTGGATTGTAATAAACAAAACGAAATAAAAATATCATAATTTTTAAGATAATTTTTTATATCCTATTTCAAAAGGCTGATAATAAAAATTTAAATCTCTAGATACAGGAATCCAATAGAATTTTCTCTGTGAAACGCACTAATATGTACAACGAAATTGCATCCACACATGCCAAAGAATTGCGAAATTTCGATCATGAAACAGTTCAGCTTGGAATTGATCAGGATTTAATCAATTCAATCAAATCAGATTATCTTATAATAAAATAAATGCTCAATGATTCCAAAAAGAAATTGTTTATCTTCCAATTCATCTCATTTTTTGCAATTTTGTATATTTTTAATTTATAGATTTATTACTATTATTGGTGTGCATCAATTTTAATATGAATCCAAAGTTTTTTGTCAATGTTAACATATATAAATATATAAACGGCTTATGGAATTGATATTTGAAATTTGACGAAAAATTCCCGAAAGTAATCAATTGAATCTATGGGGTTTAGAATTAATTTTAACCCAATCATTATGGAATTATAATTTGATGTACTTTAAATTTTTACTTTTTAGTAAATAAATTTAATGAGAATTTTTGATATTCCAAATAAATGCTATTTTGTTTATGTTTGTTATTTTCAAAATATTGATTGAATTGAATAAATATCTTTTTAATAGATAATATTGCTGTGATCAGACGGAACAGTGAAATGTTGTCAGTTACGACTTCTAATATTTCATTTATTTTGATCAACAAAAACAATATTGAAAACTAAAGTAACGTGTATTAAAGTTGGGTTACCCATCTTAACAACATCATTACTTACGTTAATACATTTATTATTAACACAAACAATCGTCATTACAGTAGTTTCATCTAATTTATTCATCTTTCTTGATTGGTATATTTTATCATCCTCGTCATCTGAATTTGCGCACTAAGTTATTTAAATAATTCAATTTTATTATTTGTTAAAATTAAATTAACTAATAACATTTGTTTTATTATTAAACCCCTCTGTGTGCCATAGTTGCTTCATCCAAGACAATAAGCCTACTGTTTTGTGAGTTAAAAAAAAATATTTTTTGTTGAAAGTCGACGAAATATTTTTTGCAAAAATAAAATCAAATTTTTGTCGCCATTTAATCGATTGATCGCGAATAGTAAATTGAAAACATTAGTTGACAAGCACGTTGCAGAGAAATTTAAGGGGGTAGTCGATTGAATTAGAATGGAAGATCCAGCAAAAGGAGTGTGGAATCCTGGTAAAAATGGTCCAGTAGTTATCTGGTGTGATGCTAGTTCTTTAGCGATTGAGGTGTGTTTGGAGATCAACAGAGGTATAGTAGAAGACACTGCATGGTTACGGAAAAATCAGATTGTCGTCACATCAATTTAAGTAATCTGTTAATCAATTAAGGTTGCAATTTTATGGAATCTTCGCGTTTTTACCATTAAGACAGATAGTAATATTGCAGCAGGGTGTGTTAAAGATGTTTTATGAAATAAACGGATGGTTAAAACTACAGCGCCTGCAGAAATGCTAGTACGGCGTCATTTACAACTGATTAGCGATATGGTTCAAGAATAAGAATTGAGTATTGAAAATGTGTTGGTATATTCCGAAAAAAATCGTGCGGATGAATTAACTAGAATTCCTAAACGGTGGGTTGTCAATGAAAATGAGGTTTTGTCAGCAATAGCTGGAGAGGTTAGTAATGATTTTAAAAAATTAATATGGTTGCATGAGCAATGTCTCGGGGGAGTGGAGAAAATGAATTTTTTGGCTAACTAGTGCCATATTACTATTGAAGATTAGAAAATAAAAGAAATAGTTAGGTGTTGTAATCGTTGTCAGTCCGTTGATCCTTCACCTGTTTGAAGGAGGAACGGGAATTTAAACATGGACACGAGTTGGCAAAGAATAGCGATGGACGTTACAATTTTTGAAAATACAGAATTTCTTACAATTATGGATTGTGGGCTTTCTCGATTTTCAATATGGAGGCGTATTATGAATTAATCAGTGAAGGAGATTTGTGTTGCGCTGGAGTCTGTATTCGCTGTATATGGTCCGTTTGAAGAGATTATATTGCACAATTTTCATCTTTTAGATCTAGGGGTTTTCAGGAGCAGGCAAAGACCTTGTCGGTGAAATTAGAATATCGGGCAGCTCATAGACCTGAAGGAAATGGAATCTGTGAGAGAAATCATAGAACCATTAAAGCAATCGCGACATGGTCATGGAAAAGGATTTTACGGGCAGTATTCTGGCATAATAATGTAGTGTCAAATTGGAGTCAGCCACCTTCGTGGATGATATTCAAAAATATTCCGAAAATTTAAGTGCCTTGGCGTGAAGAGATAAGTAAACCTCCGGAATTTGAAAATGGTTTACTACCGGGTTCACCGGTATGGATCAAATCCATGCGTCATACATAGTGTGTTATCCAGTGGATACCAGGTTCGGCAACTCTCTGAAGTGAAATATTTAGTACAATATAATGAAAAGATTTTACCACGACACATTTGTGATTTGAAACCACAGAAATTAAGTAAATTTTTATTTAATAATCGTTTAGAATATTTGCAGGTATATGAGCAGACAAATAATAATCGCAATTATTCATATGACGACAACTCTGAGCGCGTACACGATGTATTATTCAAAAGTCAAGCTGATAAAATCGATGATGGAACAAGCGGCGGGTTAATCATTGGAGAAGATGTTTTGCAGAGCCAAAGAAACTCCTATGAAAAACACGTAGATCAAATAGACAGAGAGGAAAGATCAGACAGACCTCAAAGGAAACGAAAACTACCCGAAAAATTGAAACATTATGTTTTATTTTGAAGATTCAGTATAATCTTGGGGGGTTGTGGATTAATATTAATTTATTAATATTAAATGAAAATGTCGTTTGTTTTAATTAGCAAAAAACGTGTATAATTACAAATAATTAATTCCAAATATTGAAATTTGTTTAACTGCATCAGTTGAATCAATTTGTTGTTGACGCCAATTTGAAGTAATCAATTTGATAGTGTGAAATCGCATCAAAATAGAATTAATTGAATTAAAACTCAGTGAAATCGTTGATTGGTATTTTGTGAAATTATTTTCCAGATAAAAGAAATCCGTTTTTGTTTAAATCGATCAAGATAATTTATATTGTACGCATCTCATTTGATAATTGTGATTGATCAATAGTGAAAATGATTTATTTGTTCCAATAAACCGAATCGATAAAAATTTCGGATCGAAAAATTTCCCCAAATTTTAATTGATAGAAAATTAATTAATCGATATAAAAATACGGAAAATTTCTCTCATTGAAATCGAATTCGACCTCTAATTCAAATTCAAAGTCCAATCGATATCGAGTGGAGAGCGATCGAACTTTTTCTATTTTTTCTTGTTCAAATATGAATTTTTGTCGAACGAAAAGATTTTTTCAATAAATTTTTTTCTGATTAGTTTTTAAAAATTCAAATAATGAGTACAATTATTTCATTTAATAATTACATTTCCTCGCGAAAAACGATTTTGAATTCCGATAAACCGAAATGGTTAATTATCGGCAATGAATCGTCCGATATAGACATTATTGTTTCCAGTTTAGTTTATGGATTTTACAAGTATTTGCAATGTCACGATTCTTATAATGTCATTCCGATTAGCTCTAATTCCAAGCAAAACGTGATGTTAAGACGCGATGTCCTCGAATGATTGCAACGAAAGTTTGATATCGATGTCGCCAATGATTTGGTTTAATTGGATGAAATAGAGATGTGTTTCGAGGATTGTCGATTTTGGCAAAATGTGCGAGGCGCTCTCGACCGCCATCGAGCACAGAAAGAGCGGATCATGTGCCACGTGCCACAGATCATTGATTATCGCGAGATCACATGCAGATTTCCTCCGGGTTAGCTCGAGACGGAGAGCATTCACACGGTCAGTTCTCTTCCTACGCTCGTTATGCAGAGTGTATTGACTGATAGATCACTACCACAACTGAAGATTCTGCTGAGGCTTCTTTACGGAACGATTCTCCTTGATATGGACTGTCTTGGTTTTAACAATAATCGAACTACGAAAATGGTCATCGGAATGTCGAGTGAAATCGATCAATTGCTTTCTTTGAGCAAAGATCAGCGATTCGAAATAAATCAAGAAGAAAATTTTCATATAACGAATGAGAAAGTCATTTTTATTCCCCCCCGACCCCATTACCACCCCGACTACAGGGTGCTGCAACCACGCTTCGCACGCTCCTGCATCACCTACAATGTCTAAGAATATCACCAATTTTGGTCTGCTTCAATACTATTTATTTAAATGTACTTTTACGAAATTTCAAAGCTAAAAACCATTAATCAGACGAAGAGAGATCATTTAAAAATATCATGAAATTATGTAATACAAATATTAGGCAAAATCATTCTTCACAACTCTTTTTCCATTCTTTTTATTAACTTATTTTCTATATAGGTATATATATATATACATACATATATCCATGGAATTTAGAAACATGTTTTTGAAGGCTTCTACTCAATCGATTTTCTTCAAACTTTGGATACTTACTAATTCTCAATGACAATAAATGATTAAGTAAAAATTTGATCGAAAAAATTTTTTAAGATCCCAAAATGGGAAAAACGGATAATTCTGTGTTATCGAAAAATATTAATAAAAATGTGATTACGTAATCAAATATGTAATTACTGTTTCACGCAAAAACTTTCAATAAAGTTTATGAGTCACTTGATTGGACATTAATTGCTGGATTAACCGCTTTAATTACTAATGCATCACACGAGACTCTTTCCCAATAGTTTTTAAAATTGCTGCATATAACTTTAAAATTATTTATATCAACAGGCGATTTACAATGTTTTTTATGTTCAGCAATATTACTACTACCACTTAGACGTCCATGACGGATATGACACCTGATGATGACGAATATTCCGTCAAAATATATTGAGTTAATAAACAACTGTATTCTAAAATGGCGTTTTCTTATTTTTAAAAAACAATTGCCATTGTTTTTTAAATTTATCAGTAATAAAAAATTTAATTTTTTGATTTACTAGTTTACATGATATTTTTGTCACGTGCATAAAAGTCAGTATCAGCAATAGTAGACAATAAAATTGTACATTTTATATTCTTAATTTGAATCAAAATGATATAAGAGTCGTGTATATATTTCATTACATATGTTGTATAAAAAGTTTCCGGCCTAACAATGAAACAAGTAGTTGTTTTTTCCAATTAATTTATTTCTTAACATAATCTCATTTTAAATCTATACACTTTTCGCAGAGGTATTATCACATTTTCAACCCACCTAAATAATATTTAGCATGAACTTTCATGATTAGTTAAGTTTATATCGTTTTCGTTATTCGAAATTGAAATCATAATTATCAAAAATTTTTATTAGCACTATTAACAAAACCAAAATGATTTTTCGAACATTTATTAATATCACATGTCAAATTGTGATTACTACAATTATTCAAACTACTTTCGCTATTCGACATTCTTTCTTGATTAATATATTTCTGTCTTCCTTCTTGTTTGAAAACAAATGGAAAAATTATTATAATATTAATTACAGGGTATTTCATGATTACAAAGACATATTTCAAAATTAAAGAGACAAATTTTAGAATTAAAGAGAGAGCTCATTTATAAAAAAATTTTAAAATCGAAAAATATTTGTAAAAATAAAAAAACTTTATAAAAAATAAAATACCAATATTATATATATTAAATCAAAATAAAATCCTTTTTTTAATTTAATGTTAATTGCTTGGTATTAAAATATAATTAGAGTGGTTCCTGTAATGAACAACGACGGACAGGAAAGAATTAGAAAAGTGAGGGTTGTGATGAACAAAAGAAAATTTTAATACAATAAAGAGGTCATCGTACCAAGAAAACAACCGATCTTTGTACCGCAACTCAAATAAGCAAGAGTGCAGTGTGTAAAGCGATAAAAATGATTAAAGATTTGCAAAATCCAAAAATAAATTTTACTGATTGTTTTGCAAAGGTAGGAAAAAATAGATCCAACAAGATTTCATGCTTCAAGAAGAGAAATAATAGGTAGTGATAATTCACTTACCACCGAAGGCTGTCGACAAGCAGTGTTGGACTGGCTTAAAAAACTGGCCCGGAAAATTTAATCATGGTGGTGGCCCACTTCATCATTAGTTTCATATAAATTTTTTCAATAATTTAATATTACTACTTATTTTTAATTTAATTTTTATATATTTTTCTTTAATTTCTATAATTATTTAATATATAATAATAATAATAATAATGAAATTTTAAAGTTCAAAAACACTATTTTAAGTTGTAAGAATGTTGTTATTTATTACATGTAACATGTCCAAATTCGTAATTATGCAAAACAATATTAAACAGTTAAATAACTCCTAGTTTTAACAACCTAAACATACGAAACACTAGAGTCTAAAATTTCAATTCACTATTAACTAGTATAACAACTTTTTCATCATAACATCAATGATTTCATTGTTATTGATTCTTGGAAGAAGATCCTTCTCACAAGATATCAGCATGAATGATTGTAAAGTTGACTGGCTCAGCAAATTTCTTATACTGTTCAAAATGTACTTCAATATTGAAAATGACCTCTCACAAGCAACTTCTGATAAGGATAATGTCAAAACAAATTTGTAAGCCAGATACTAATTTGAATAAGCTAGACTATGCAAATTAAACTTCTGGAGAACAAAATAACAACAAACGATACATTTTTTGTAAGATTTGCATTTATTTCTGTGGTTGTTGCCTGGTAATTCTACTGATTCAGACTGTTGAATGTTGTCTGAGACAGAGTCTGATACTTCCATTTCAAAGATCAAATTATATTCATCTTCAAGAGTTGTTTGAAAATTTTCCCATTTCCTTGCAAAATCCAATAATTCAGTTTCAAGCTGATCTTTATAACAGTATCATCAATTTTTTTGAGCAACCCACTCAGGTGCTGCAGGGCATCACTTGGCATTCTTTTCAGAATTTCTGCAAAATTTCTTGGATCTAAACAAGATAAATCAGCGTAAACATTACCATGCTCAGAGAATCTCTGTTGTAAACTATTAATTACTTGATCCATAACCATGTTGTGAACATTTACACGAAATTTATCTTTCGCACTTTCAATGGTTGGTTGGCTATATTTCTTTTTTCTTTCAAAACAGTCTGCCTTTTCAATGTCGACCTTTCTTTTTTCTAGTTCACTGTTTCCAAATGTTGAGAAATTTGTGGCTGCTTGAAAAATATAATCAAAGTTTCTATCTACTTTGCTTAATTCATTGATACTGTCTTGAACGATCTTATAGACTAGTAGTATATCCATTCCAGTAGTTTGCAAATATTCAGACAATGACGTTGTGTGTTCACATATTTTCAGAAATGATTGTGCCGTTAGAATAAATTCAAAACTTGTCAATGAATCTAATAAAGCTTTTGCTCTGTATCGGACATCATTATTGAATTTGTTTGATGTAGAAATATCATAAAATGTTTGTAGCATGTCAATATACAAAAATTCGATAACTTGTGTTTCTTGATTGCCATGATTGAAATGTTTGATGAAGAATTTTCCAAATATTTTAGTAAGAGCTCTGTCTTTTGCCCACCAATTACAGATATGTATTTCAATTTGCTAAATTCACTCCAAACCTTGAATCGTAAATATGATTCCCGAAGAAAGACTGCACATGTGTTTAAAACCCCAAATAAAGTAACAACTTCAACCATTTTTTAGTGGCGTCATCCATTACCAAATTTAAGACATGGGCATAACACCATACATGAATCTGCCCCGGAGAAACTGTATTTAACCAGGCATTGAATCCATTGTATCGATCTTCCATATTAGACGCACCATAGGTGGAATTACCAATACATTTATTTACATCAATGCCTAACTTTTCAAAGACGCCACAAACAAATCAGACATTCCTTTTCCAGTCGTTGATGTGCAATTGACTATAGCTATTACACACTCGTGTACAGTATCCGTTACATATCAGATCAGAATAGAACACTGATCCTGCCCATTAATATCTTGTGTGGTATCAATTGGAACGCTAAACATAGTGGCTCCTCTAATCTCTTCCACCATCATTTTTGATAAAGATATTGATATAGCATCAATTACTTTATTAACAGTCGTTTTTGACAGAAATGTGACCAAATCCCCACGACCTTTGCGGTTGCCAACTGAATCATGACGGGACTTGCTTTTTCGAACCACATCTTCTATATGCGCTTCCAACAATGGATCAAATTTGCTAACAAGCAAAAGAATTTCTAAAAAATTTCAGTGATATACACTGTCATCTAGCAAAGTGAACTCTGATTCTTCTGCCCCTCTGTAGCTAAGTCCACGCTTACCTATAACTTTTAAAGTTTCTATGATTCTTTCTAAAATTAAACAATTCTTTTTAACCTCTTCAGCATGTCGGTGTGTATAAATGCTAGCAATATCGTTGGCATTGATTTTTAAAAAATATGATTCTGTGGAGACTGGATGGAGTGCACTTCCTTCATGTTCTGATATTCTTTGATAAATATGCTTGAACCTCATGATGTTGTATCCACTAACGAACGTTGATTGATCTGAAGCTTTGCTAAACGTCAGACAAAATGAGCAAAACAACTTTTGATTGTTTGTGTCCTAAGTCGGCTAGGTTTATTGTTTCTGAAATAAACTTTCTGGTAATTAAGTTTAACGTTGAGATCAAAATTGTTTTGTTTCGGATAAAATTTGAAAAATAGTTTCAAACGATCCGCTGGCGGTTTCGAAAAATAATTATAGTCGTTATGAGTTTTTTCACTTAGCTCAAATTGGTCATAGTGGTCAATTTATATTGAATGTCAGAGTTAGAATATGAGTTTGAATTCGCAGCATTATCATCGAAACTATCTGCTATTTCAATTTTAGAACTATGTACCTCATTAGCCATACTCATATTGGCAATATAGTCAGTACTAGAAGATGTTGCAATCATGTTTGTTAACTTTTTACATTTCTCGGCATCGTTCTCTAAAAGTGATTTCTTTCTTATTCGTTCTTTCTCAGCTCCTCCTTTTCGTTTATTCATTTTTCTGTGGGGTAGAGTATGTATGCTGGAAATAAAATATAATTTTTTGAAAAATTTGTTTAAACACAAAAATTATGTGTAGGCTAAATGTTGTTACACTACTGAACTAATAACTTATAATTATAAATGATAATCCATTACCGGCACCGCCAAAACTACCATATTTGTTTAGCCGAATGATTTAAATTAAATCATTAAAAAATAAAATAAGACAGCATGCCAAATTTTATTGTTCTATGATAAATACTTTATGAGATAATTGACCAACAGACAGAATTTTGTGAGCTTTTGCTTAGGAAAGAGTCAACGCTTGGTATGAAATATTGGTGTACTTTCTTATAATGTCTCTAAACGAAATAAGTTCCGTAGAATATGGCTGGAGCGGAAAATTAAATGTTTGACCAGTTTGGAAGATAATGTAAATAAATTGAATAAAAAAATAAGCTTATATAATTAATTAAATAATTAAGTAAAGTAAAATGAAATTATTTAAATAAAGTAATTAAAGCAATTAAATTAAAATATTAAATAAATTAATTAATTAAATTCAAAAAATAATAATCATTAAAGAATATAGTAATTAAATAATTAAACCACTACTTTCATGTGGTTTCGTGATGGTATTTTAGTTGAATTGGCATTGCAGTTTTAGTTTTATTTAAATCGAATCGGTGAATATTAATCACCAGATATTTGAATCTATTGCAGGTTTAGATCAATGTGTATGTGTGTGTCAATATAAGAAACATAAAATGTAATTGTATAATTAATGCATGTGTGTTAAGGTGTGCATGAATGTTAAAATGGTGTTTGTGTGTGTGTTGGGTGAGGAATATTGATTCCTCTTCACCACAATCACAATTAACAATTTTTAAAGAAAAAAGAATGTGTACAATTATAATTTGTACTCGGAAAAATAAAGTCTTTTTAATTCCATTTTCAATTTATGTCTGTTCGGTTTCATTGCGATCTCAATATTCAAATAAATATAAAAATTGGAAAATTTGTTAATTATTAAGTTTGTTTTGAATAAAAAATTAAAGTTTAATCAATTCTGTTTTCTAAAAATATGAACGAAATCATCAATGACAATCGACGTGATCCTTAAAATAATATTGTTAGGGTTTCGAAAAATACATATGCACATTTTTAATAAAATTTTTATGTAGAAAAATGTAAAATAATTCTTTGAGTAAGATTGTTCATTTCAGGCAAAATAATATTTAGTTTAACGAAATTTGGATTTTGAAATTCATTCATTTTATATTAAAATGATAACGCTAAAACATAAGACAAATCAAAACTTTATTTTTCTAAAAATACAAAATTACTTTTTATATTAATTTTGTGCGCTTGCGTCATCAAATTGCATTTGCGCAATTTGACCTTTTTTGTGCAATATTGTTCGGGTTGATGTGATATCATCAACCAACTGTTGCACAATCGGGAAAGTAAAGTAGTTACTTTACATTGGAATTAAAAAAAATTATAGATATTATTATACGTTTGTTATTCATTGGAATATATTGAATCGTATAATTGAAATAGTATAATTGAAATAGTATAATTGAAATCGTAATATAATATATTATTGAATCAGTAATTATAATAAG
>MQRK01221222.1:0-15046 GCA_001938485.1 Girardia tigrina
ATAAAGATGTCAGAAAAATACACTGAAAATTATTTAACTGAATCGCTTTTGACTCGGTATTTGAGCACTGAAAAAGATCGCAAAGTCACCTGAGATTGAATATTTTTTGAAAAGAAGAGAAAAATGGACATTTAAATATGTGATTAATGAGTATTATTATTTTGTGGACAATGGGAATTGAATATCGTGCTTTCATAGTCTAAACCGGTAGAGTATTTAATGGAGCTGGTAGTTCATCCACATGTTCATACGCAACATTTCAAATTACAACGAAATGGGGATTCGAAAACGATGAATTGCATAGGAATCAAGTGATTCTTTGGGGGTTTGACTCATTGATTACTGTGAAAGAGTTGCTATCTTTTACCGTGATCATCGATGTTTGACCAAAGGCGGAAATTTATCTGAAAAGATTATCGATGCGTCTCCATGGACACAAAGACGACAAAAGCGAGAGGATAAGAATCCTAGAATACAACTAATACGATATCCAAGGTCCCTAATTTTTATCAATATCGATTAATTTCAGACAATGTTGATTTGAGGCTTTTAAAAAAGGATTTTAAGGTACACAAGCAGAAAGACATTAACAAATGCTTAAATCTATATTATTTTAAAATATTCATTTTTTGTATTTGAGTATAATGCGTTAACAGACTACACAAAATTACGCATTAACTTCATTTTTATTATTTGACTTATATAAACCAATTATAATATTTTCATATTTTAGAATAATATCGTCAATAATCTAAGTGATGAGGCAAATGGACTGTCCATAACTAGCAGTGATTTGGTTAGAACCAGCTCCTATTTGACTCATCCGGTATTCAACAGTCATCATTCCGAAACGTGTTTGATCCGGTACATGAAACAATTGGAAAATAAAGATATCTCTTTAGTTCATTCGATGATTCCCTTAGGATCCTGTACAATGAAGCTGAACAGTACAGTCGAGCTGAATGTGAGCTCTATAGAATATTTTCTTATGCGTACAAAATATACATTACTAAATTATTCTGGTTAAAATCTTCAATAAAAAATATCAAATCAAATCATGAATCATCATTGTCGTTTTGTCAAAAAGACCCTATAAGACTGGGTCTAATTTTGTGGAAGGTTGGTAAATGTTTCAAACAAGAAATTTAAATTGCGAAAAATCTGAAATTTCTTATTCTTAATTACAAAATAAGGTTGAATAAAAAAGATTGAAATTAACTTTTTATTACACTTTACAACATCCTATTCCTTAAGAGATGTCATTCCGAAGTTGTCGTTGATGATGTGGAAAATCGAAGAATTTGTCTTCACACTTTTTTTGATACTCAAACAGTTGAATTTTTATTCTTTTTAGGTGAGACCATGAACATCCTATCAATAAATCAACTGTGAAAAATCTTCCAGGAACAGAGAAAATTATTTGGGTTTTGTAGGATTAGCAATTAAGTGCTTAGGTAATGTTTAATGAATCCGGTTTCTTCTTTCATGAAGTTCTTATTTCTTTCCAAAGGATTTTTCTTGTCGAATATTTTTCAAGTAAAAATTACTTTTAGATGATTCTTAAGTTTGTTGTAACATGCAAATGATAGAATAAGTACTTTTAAATTCTAAAGTAAAGTTATAAAATACAATTTGATAAATACACGGTATTTGACTTAGAACTAAACAATAAATTGATAATAGATACAGATAGATCAAATGTTACATATTTAAGAGCCTTTAAACAAAAAGCTAACACTCAAAATCAGTGAACAAACTAAAATCTACTGTAAATTATTTTTTTCTTAATATCCTTTAGATTTAAGCATATTTTGAATGGATTTTATCAAATCCTAAGATTTTTAATTTATGTGTTGGCTTTAAATTGCTATTCTTCAACTAAATCATTCTCCAATATTATTCAATTCTTCTTCCTTCTTCTTTTGGACATTAGCTGTTTGGCCATGGGTGAACCCGACTATGTACAAGCTTTCACCACATTTCTCTATTTATAGCCTCTCTTCTCAGAGCTTCCATGTTCAATCCACTCGATTCTTTTAAGTCGTCTATCCATTGTCTCTTTGGTCTTCCTCTTAGTCTTTTTCTTTCAACTTTTCCTTCAATACTGATCTTCGCTAGTGCTTGTTTTCTTATCTGATGTCTGTACAATTTCAGCTTTCTTCTCTTGATGCTCTTGGTTCCGACGAATCTCTTCCGGAAAAAAATCGTTGGTATTCCTTTCTTTCCACGTGATCTTCAGAATTTTCACGTAGTACTCAAATTGAGTAACTCTGTTCAATTAGGTTAAGGTAAACAGCCTTGCCAGGGGGACTAAATACTGATATTCAGAGACACTAGCCATTTTTTGACAATTTTCGCCATGTGGCTTTCAGTACCTTTCTGTGGAAATGTAATGTACTCGGTATACAGCATCCATTATAACAAATTTTCATTTAAGGTATCAAGATAGACGTTAGAGTCGATTTTCATAACTCAAGGTATTATCAAAAGTCCTCTCCTCTTAGATGAAATATAACCACAAAACAGGTTTTTAGTGATTCACATCACCAGTCCTGTATCATGATTTATATAGGTCTCCAGGGATGACGTACGTAAGTGTGGTAGCTTTTTATACTGATTCAGAGTACTTTCATCAGAACACATGACTTTATGCAAATCTTTCTTGGTCCAAAGTCCGTTTTGGCCATTTTTATTGTTTAATATACTTTTTAAGTGTTTTAATTATCATTTTTTTGTTTATTTCTAATCCAATGTCCAGCTGTGAATAAATATAGCTTTAAATTACTGGATCTTTTTCATATTAAATTTATTTTCAAAAATAGTAATTTTGAATTCATTAAGGCTTGTTCATGGCCTGAATTCTCTCAAATTCATCCTTTTGTTCCAATCAATCAAGTTCAAGGGTATGCCGAATTATTCAAACAACTTGAAAGAGATCTCTGTGAAATAACCGGTTATGATAAATTTTCTTTACAACCAAATAGTGGAGCTCAAGGCGAATATGCTGGCTTGAGAGTCATTTTGTCATATTTTCATGCTACAGGTCAATCTAATCGAAAAGTCTGTCTTATTCCAACGTCAGCTCATGGCACAAATCCAGCAAGTGCCCAAATGGCTGGAATGGTTGTGAAACCTGTTAAAGTTAACAAAGATGGAACAATAGATATGAAAGACCTAGAAGCACAGATATCAAAATACCGCGATAATTTAGCAGCAATAATGCTCACGTATCCTAGTACAAATGGAGTTTTCGATAAAGATATTCGGATTGTTTGTGATATGGTTCATGAAAATGGTGGTCAAATCTATCTGGATGGGGCTAATATGAATGCTCAGGTGACATTTATATACCGAAACTAATTTATTTTATAATTAATAGGTAGGTCTTTGTAGACCAGGAGATTACGGGAGTGACGTTTCACATTTAAATTTGCACAAAACTTTTTGTATTCCACACGGTGGCGGTGGTCCTGGTGTAGGTCCAATAGGTGTTAAAAGCCATTTAGCACCATACCTTCCAAGCCATTCACTGTTACCTCCCACTGTCTTGACTGGCGAAGCAACATCAGGAATAAATAGTTTCGGTCCAGTTACCTCTGCTCCTTTTGGATCTGCATCAATACTTCCAATATCGTGGGCTTATATTAAGTTGATGGGATTTCAAGGTATCTATCTATCTATCTATCTATTATTATTTCAATTTGATGAAACTATTCGTAAAGGTGCTACATCTTAGGTGTATATCCCAGTGATGAGATAAGTAAACCACTGGGATCACAAAGTTATTTTCTCTAATTCTGTATCAATCCCATTACCATAAAAAATAAAATAGTGATTTTTTTTGGTTTCTCGACATGGATTCTGATAGAAACGACACATGGAAGTTCGTGTCCTACAAATAATTGCGGCATCGGAAGTCAGTTATCCCAGTACCATGCGTGACTTACTGTAATGCAACGTTGCCAAGTTATATATAAAAAGGACATTTGTAAAGGCATCACCTCCGTCGATTTGCTTACTGACTGTCAATCCGGGTCTCATTCAAATCGCCGGGAGTAGCCGATTCCAGTAGTTTATTGTTTTACTTAGTATGATAATTTGTTTAGCGGCTGTGAGGAATATTTTAAATGGTTCGACTGTGTAAATGTATTGATGCTGTATGTTGATTTAAGTATGTTGAACTTAGAATGGTGGTTCTCCAACCCAGATGGAAATTGGTAGTTTTTCTATTAAATTTAAAGTGATTAACTATTCGAACATAATTAAAATAATCATTTGATAAGTTCATATTTTTTAATTTAACAATTAAAATTAAGTTTAATATTTTTTAATATAATTTAAATTAAATTCATTTTTAATAATTTGATGACATTTTTATTATTTTTGGTTTTATTAAGAAATGGCTTAAATTATTATTTTTAATTAATATTTTTTAGAAGTTAAATATTTTAAAAAATAATTTAGAAAAATTATTCGAATAATCATGATTAAGAATAGAAATAAGAAAACCAATTAGAACGATGACAAACGATGAAAGACCTTCTGAGAGTCGAAATGACTCTAAATGTGATTGTAATAAAAAATCATATGAGACTTGTCCCAATATTCTCCCATTTTCAGTTCCGCTAGGGGTTTTAATGCTGTTAGGAAGGACATAGGTCGTATAAATGTCTCATGTATCTCCCGACATTCAAATAATGAAAAAAATACGTCTGGATTAAAATAATTTATTAAATGACAATTTTTGAATTTCCCCACAAAATCTCTGTTTATTTAAACAACTGTTTTTATTTGAGGATATTTTTAGTATTTCTATTTTTAACCGTTTATTATAAATATAGATATGGATATAGATATAGATATTTAATAACATTAATAATTATTTAAATGTTGAGAATTAAAATATCTTATAAATTATACTTATAAATCTTACAAATGCCATGGTTGAATTTTAAGAGAGCTTTATGTTCGACGAAATGTGACCTTCCTGGTCTTAACATTTTTATATTTATTTAAATAGATGAGCAACATGGATCGAAGTGATTCCCATGCAATAGTTTTTTTCTATATAATGTGAGCACGGTACAACACACTAAGTTCTGTCCGGTAATGGGATGACCGGCTTATAATGCCGATTCTTTCGGTATCACACTGACGTTCATGTATCGTTTCTATGAAATCCATATTGAAAAAAAACCAAAAAAATCGATATTTGATTTCCCGCTCCCATGCAAACTAGATCGATACAGCCTCAATACAACCCTCTGCTTGACTTCTCCTACAGAGATTACGGAAAGTGTCCACAGTTTATGAAAATTCACCGAATACATGTAAATTAATAAACGAAATCCGACCATAATCCAAAGTTTTTGAATTTTTAAAATAGAAAACATTATCAAATATCATCTCAATATTGCGATATAATTTGTAAATCTTTGAGGAGATAGAAAATTTTAACTGTTCTTCATTCTACTAGATGAACCGAAAGGAACACATGAATTATGTAAATTATTTAACTAAACATCTCTAATCAAAGATGACTGAAAACTGTAGTTAAAGGTCCTCGGATAAAGTGTCAGGGAAAGTTGTATTCCAACTGTATATCAGTTCGTTAGGAGTTATTTTATTCAACTATATTTTCACGCTGTTCAGATAAAATTAATCAATTAAACTACTTGAGGTTTGATTAATGACAAAAAAATCGTCAAAATTTGTTAATATCAAAATACGACGTCGCAGAAGTTTGTTCAGAAATTCTTAATTTGCAACAATTATTATGTCAGAGAATATTTGCGTAAGCTTGTAACAATCTACTGTTGCTTTTGCGTACCATTTAGAATGTGAAAATTGCTGTGTTCACACAAATCATATTAGAGTGACAAATATAAACAATATAATGTATAACATCCCCCTTCAAGCTAAGAAATAAAGTAAAACTCTTAATCATCATTACTTACAATAACAATACAACATACGAACATTCAACACTAAAAGTTATAACACTTAAGTAATGGTTTTTTGAAGCTCATATGCAGTAGTTACTATTTGTTATGGTATTTATGTTAATCTTTCTGTGTAAGAAATTAATGGTTTATATGAAATATTAAAAAATGATTTTGAGTGTTTTACTTAAGTATATAAAATATATGATTTGCTACAAAGAAGTAAAAAGTACAAATCCGTCTAAATCACTTTTTCGTTTTGATATTTACTAAGATTTACGTTTCTATTGATAATAGAATAATATTCAAGTAAAGGAAGATACTAATTAAACAGTCGTCTAATTTACTTGTCTCCAAAGTGGGATGTGTGAAAAGATATCTGGAGTACAGGGTATAATCTGTATTAGTAGAATATATTAGAAATATTCCGTCATTCTCTATTTCCCCTGACGTCTTTTTATTTGTATTGGTAAAGTAATCCGGAAATACTGATTTGTCAATGCATGAATTCGTTTCAGATGGAATATGATACTTTTTATCGATACAAAGTGTGCTCTAAATCTCCAGATCACTTTACAATAACAGAGGATCATATCAAAGAGAATTGAAAATGAACTCAATTTCAAGAAAATTCCTTGTTTCATTTCTGGTTATATATAAAAATATACAGAAACAAGTGAAACTTAATTTCCATATTCATAATTATCAAAATTAAATATTTTCCTTGTCAGTAATAAAAGAATTCATTTTGATAGATTTGATGATTTTGTTTCAAAATATCTTAAGAAATCTTAGATATATCATAAGTGGTACCCAGATATAAGCGCCCACCGACAAAAGCGCCTACCGACAAATGATTTCAATTTGAAATTTTTGAAAAAAATTTTATTTAAATTCTTAATAAAAAGTATCATTATTTTTACTATTATTATATTGTTTAAATTCCAAATATTATAGGAATTTTTGAATTTTTGTAAAAAAAATTTTGTAAAACTTATATTATTGGGGATTTAAACAACATAATGATAGTATAAATAATAGCGCCCAACGACTTGTAAAATTGTAACAATTACAAAAGCAACAAAATGTTAAAAATAAGAGCAAAAAAATGAAAAGAAAAATTTTTTTGTGATTATAATTTTCTCTTAGTATTTTTATCCGTTTGTTAACATATTTTATTCAATACTTCTGGTCGTCGAAATCCGGTTTGAAAACGTTCATATTCTATTTCCATTTAATTTTGTTCTTTTTTAATGTCCCACTATTTAAAAAATTGAGGGATGGTGGCACTCAACGGTTTATTGAAAGGCTCTATATCAGCTTTCAACTGAATTATTTACAAATCACCATTAACTCTACAAAACATATTCCAAACGTTTAATGGAAACATTGGTACTACTTTACGGTTACGTCTCATTCTTCCCATATAATTATCCTCATAATTTTGGGCATATATCTGTCAACATTTCAAAAGCTACAATAACATCATCAACGGGAAAAAATGTTAACGCCAATAACATTTTTGTATACGTTTGCACATTAATGTTATTTTGATCAAGTTCAGTCAAATTAAATGATTGAATTTTACACCACAAATTTTGACCCTAATGAAACAAACAAAAATTTCTTAAAATGGGCGCTTTTGTCAAGTCACCATCAATAGTACGAGTAGGATCCCTAAGTTCGAGGAAAATTGAAACTAAGAAAAATTTATATATTAACATATTACTCATCATCAGAATCATTGTCAAATTTCTCAATAAAGTCACCTCGTTCGCGCATGCATTTAGTCCATAGCTTCTTCAAATTCCGAATGCCCATATTAAATAAATCGTTAGGTTCATCATGAATCGAATTGTTGACGGTTTCCCGCATTTACTCGACATCATGGAAGTGGTGTCCTCGCAGCGGCTTCTTGAGCTAGGAAAATAGGTGATAATCAATTGGCTTGAGGTCTAGCGAATACGGAGGATACGGTAGTAATTGCCATTTGAGCTTGTTGATGGTATTCACTAACAATGTTGTGGTATTTGCGAGTCACATTGTCCTGTGGCAGAAGACGTGTTGCAGATAATTTCCACAATGTTTTCTTTCAGAGCTTGATTATGTAATAGGCAATGTTTATTGTTACTCCTTTCGCGAGATAATCAGTTAAAATAATCCCGTTACAATCCAAAAATACTATGACCTTGCTGGAAGAGGGGACAAGTTTTGCTTTGACTGGGCTCTTTTCTCCTTGGTAGCACCATTGATTCGACTGCTCCTTTGTCTCAGGAAGGTAACACGACAGCTAGGTCTCGTCAACTGTAACAATTCTTGTCAAAAGCCCATCACCAAGATTGTCCACCGATTGCAGCAGTTGTTGACAAACTGTCAGGCAATTGTGCTTCATGACATCAGTAAAAAGTCATGTCACCCATATCACAGAAAGTTTCTTTATTTTAATCTTTGTGGTCATGATGCGGTGTACAGAACTTGGAGGCGTGTTAATAAGGACTGCAATCTCCTTAACACATCGATCACCGTCAATGATTTCCTCGATTGCTTTTGCATTTTCTACAGTTTTATGAGGTTGTTGGTCGGCTACTCCTGGCCTCATCGCCCAACGATTGTCGATCATTCTCGAATTTTTGCATCCACTTCCGGACGGCACTTTGGTGCATAGCTGCATCACCAAATACACGGGATAAACGTTGTTTAATTTTAGTTGGCGATGTACCTTTCTTCCACCAAAAATAAACGATTGCAAATTGTGTCTGTACTGCGTTTTCCATTTATTCTGAAATAGAAAATGAGTAATTTCCAAAACAGCCATCTATATTCATACATATTGTCAGCCAATCGCGTCTATCCTATGTTCTATTTAGTTGACATTTACAAGACCACACAAACAATGCAGCATGTAATTATAACACATATACATGCAGTCACAGTGATTTGACTTTTTCCACACACTTTCGGGATGCCAGTCATAATAACAATAATTATAATTTTTTTCTATCATTAAGGGTATTATATAATCTTTAATTTTGATGGATACTGATCAAGATTAACCACAACCAACCATTAAAATTGGGCAATTTATCTGCAGGAATTACCGTGATTTTTAATATTAAATAGTGTACTCATTCGAAATTCAGTCAAGTACAAAATATTGTTTAATGCTCATATCTTTTAATTTAAATTGCTAGTATTTCAGGTTCACAAGAATAACTTCATGGAATCCCCGTTTTTAAAATTATCATCAAATTGAAACAAATTTGTACAAAACTTTATCTTAAAACAACTGGTTTTCTTCGAAAATAAGATCAAGTCTTTTTTCCCAAAATTAAAATCTTCTACGAAAATTTTTTGATAAAAATAAAAGTTCAAAATAATTTCATGCATAATGAAACAACAATATTTTAGTTTTTTTTAAGATTTCTTAATTTTAATTTATAAAACTTCAACATCATCAATATCCTTAGACTTTTAATTTTCAGCATTAGAAGAAGATAGTAGATCTCCCAATTTGATATTTACTAGCTCACTACTTAAATCAATACCATTTTTAGTTATCTCAGATAATATTATGTTGCCTGGAATTATTGCATTTCCTTTACAATTTCGAAGATTACCCTTTCTTTCAATGTTCTGGCGTGTTGTGAAATGACTCTTAGAGATAAATTATGATATCCATGATGATAAAGTGTTTCACTTTTGATTTACTTAACTTTTTTTGCTCATTTTTCCCATTTGATTTATTTTATTAATCTTTCTTTTATATTCAATCCAATTTGTATTTTATATACATTATCACGGTGACTCGACAAATGCGCGCCGAAAAATGCGTGATGTCAAATGCGCTAAAAGGGGATTGCATAAATGTTTTTTGATTTTTTTTATTATTAAATCATTAATGAAAGAATATTTTTAAAATATAAATTTAATAAATGTTTTTGAAAATAATTCATTTGAGGGTTGGTATAATGTCATCTGTTGCTTTTCATCATCCTCCCATTTACACTGTTGGGTTCTTGATCAAAATTATAATTCATTAAAACCAAATTTTATTTCTAACACAAATAACAATTATTCAAACATTTTTTCGTCGAGGAACTTTTCTTCGTTTCTTTTTGACCAGATTTTTTATATGAAAATATGGAATTATAAATACTGATAAGCTATTTTAAAATTGATTTTTTTATTCTCTTTATTTTGAAAATTTATATTCTACTATTTTATGCAACTTAATTTAAATTAAAACCAAGATAATTTATTGTAGACATATTTTTACTAAATTAATAAAAATGTTTTTTATTATTTTAGAATTAGTTTAATGTTATTTTCTTTTATTTGTGAAAGCGTTTTTAATTCATAAAAGATTTTAACGTTTTATTTATTATCAATATTTCAGTTTAAAAGCATTTTTACCTACAATTATTTTAAATACAATACAAATTTTAAATACAAAAAAAATAATTTACAGTATTCAAATTTTTATTATTATTACGATACATTAATGATAAAAGTTTTAATTTTTATTTTTTTACGAAAACTGTTTAGAATTAAGTATTTGTCAAATCTTTAATTTGCAGAATTTCAAACTGATTTTAAAATTTAAAATTATCTGTTTTTTTTAATTTACACATCTCTGGCAACAAAGTTCATTATTTTATTTTTTAGAATAACTTTTAAAATAATGACAAACATAATTATCCTTGTCTTTATATATTTCTATTAAATCAATTATTTAAAAATCCATTATTTCACAATTAATTTCATTTTAAGTTTTTACTCTGCAATTAAAATTTGATTATTTCCGAAAATAACTTTTTAAAATTAATTAAGATATATTTTTTAATTATAATTACTTAGAAAATTTTTGATTTTAAATATTTCCTTATTTTAGAAATTCTTTATAAAAATTAATTGTTTCAAAAATTTTAAGAGTGAGCCTGTCCTTCACATACACATTGGTCGAGCATTTCCGTCGTGAACAGGACTTGACAGAGCAAACTATTAGTTGTATATTTAGTGCAATTTAGATTGTGTCTGTTGGATAAATGTTTAATTGATGATAAATTTTTGTTTTTTATCTTTTGGTCAATTATATTAAATTTATATTTCAAAAATATTTTTAGCATTAACGAATTAATAATAAAAAAATTTCAAAAACATTTATGTAATCTTCTTTTAGCGCTTTTGTCGGTACACGCATATTTCGGTGCATTTGTCGGGGTACCCATTATTACACATTCTAATTGCAATTACCTTATTTTCCGGTAGATAACGCGCACAAAAATATTAAATTTTATCAAAATATGAACTGTGAATCCTGTACTGGTGATAACGATGTATACCTCTTAGGTATACCACAATGCCTGTTATACGTGTTATCTATATATAAAAAGGGATACCAATAAGTAAGAGCTGCGCTTTTTACAATAAGTGCACGTTATCTTCCGGAAAATACAGTATTTCTATTATCTTCGTCAAAAAATGCTTTTTATTGATTTTCGTACAAAACATTAAAACTTTTTAGCAATTCAGAAACTGATTTCAGAATTTGAAAATGTGTTCCTGTTGACTTTCGGGTTTTCAATGGCGTAACCTTTTCTCCTCGTGGTGATATTCTCATCCTAACACCAGTTTATAGGGACCTAGATTTATGTATTCTATAGTTATAAATGTTTATTAAAATTTAATACGTCACTCACCTATCTGATGGCGATGGTTTATTAACTGTTTTGAGATCAATTATTTACACTTTCATACATGTTATGCATCTTGTCGAATGACATGTTAATTTATCAATTAAGTAAAATAGAATAATACTATAAACATATGAACTGGTACATCAATTATGATATGTGAATTCCTAGTTGTAAAAAAACTTCAAGCCGAATTTCTACATCAATCGGAAAATGTCCATCCATTTGTTAATAATGTATAGTTTGATTAAGGTTTATTTGTTCATGAGTAACCTTTACGTAATCTTTGCTATTGATGATACAATTTAAAGATTTCGGGATGATTAATAAACTGTATACAATATAATATCGGTTATCTATCTATGTGATTTAATTTTTAGGACTTAAACATGCATCAGAAGTGGCTATTCTTAACGCGAATTATATGATGAAAAGATTGGAAGGTCATTATAAAAGTAAATTCGTAAACGACAATGGATTTTGCGCGCACGAATTTATCATTGACTGTCACGAGTTTAAGAGTTGCGGAATCGAAGTAATTGATATTTCAAAACGGCTTATGGATTATGGTAAGGGATGCTTTCAGTTATACGGTATGAAATCACAAATAAATTTAACGAGACATTTAATTTAATTTTTATTTCGAATAAATCCCATTAATTGTCTTTTGGATATGCAAAATAAAATGTAATTATTGGGTTCTTGATCAAAAGACATTATCATGAACACAAAAATTTATTTCTATAACAATTTGAATTTTTTAAACAAATATTTTTGAGGAACTTTTGCACTTTCTTTTTACACAACCATTATAAATAAAAATATGGTTTGTATATTTTTTAAAAATTAAAATTCTATATTTTTTTAATAAAAAATTATAGTGAATTAAAATTTTGTCACAAAGATTTTGTTGCGTCTTATATTAATTTTTCAATTTTATGGTACAAATAAATTTACCTGTTTCTCAATTACATTTTCCAAAATAAAATTAAAATCGCGTTATTCATTTAAGTCGATTTAATGATTTTACAATTATTTTTTTAATTCCAATTACCATTTCCAAAAGAAAATTATAATTACATTTTTAATTTACTTTGATTTAAAAGTTACAAAAATAGTTTAGTTTACTTTTATTTCACAAATAAATATCAAACTTTAAGTTACTTTTTATTTTATTTTAATTAAATATTTTCATCAAATTTGAAATTAACTTTTTTACTTAATAATAAATATTTACATAAATCTTTTAATAACCTTACCGTAAAATTTATTTTATTTCTTACTTAAATTAATTTCTTATTTTAACATATTTATAACAATATTTTACGGAATGTTATTGTTTATTTAATAATTTGATAAGATTTAAAAAATTTATATTTTATGAACGCTCCCAACAGTAATAATACAAGATATATGGAAATCGAAGATACATCAAATCAGAATTTACATTGATAACTTAGCTTAACTCTTAACCGAAGAATGTATTTTTTCAATGGTAATTGTCGTTTGTATCAGTCGTTTCAAGGTATTATTTGATGAAACATTTAGTTTTCTTTTCAATGTTCTGTGCTTCAGTGGACGTTGTTGTGAGGGTTATTATCAACATTAACTTGAATGTGATTTATCAAACTAGCACACTTGATTTCTCAATTAATTTCATTTTAAGTTTTTACTCTACAATTAAAATTCGATTATTTCCGAAAATAACTTTTTAAAATTAATTAAGTTATATTTTTTTAATTATAATTACTTAGAAAACTTTTGATTTTAAATATTTCCTTATTTTAGAAATTCTTTATAAGAATTAATTGTTTAAAAAATTTTAAGAGTGAGCCTGTCCTTCACAATGTCTTTGTAATCTTTTATTCTTTCGAAGGGTAAGAGTAGCATATCTTTCGTACAATTTATTATTTTTACTCGAGTTTTCTAGGATTCTTTATAACACCAGCATAAGATGAATCGATCAACATCATACCCGCGTTTGTACTTCTTCTGTGATAAACGATCTATGATTGAATTCTGTATGGAATTCGATTTTCGGTTCTAATATTTGATAGTAACATTACAAAAAAATGATTTCAAAAACTCAATTATTAAAAATCAATTAATTAAAATATAATTCACAAGAATTATTTTTTAAAAAATAGTTCCTCACAGTAGCGTTTGATTTTAGGTTTTCATAGTCCAACTATGTCTTGGCCAGTCGTTTCTGCTTTGATGATTGAGCCAACAGAAAGTGAAAATAAAGCTGAGTGTGATAGATTGTGTGATGCTCTTATTCAAATTCGCGAGGAAATAAAGTTAATTGAAGAAGGTAAACTTGATCCCGAAAATAATCCTCTCAAGATGGCTCCTCATGCACAAGAGGTGGTCAAATTAATAACTTTTAAATTTAAACCAACTGTATTATATAATTTTAATTATAGATTATATGTTCTGACAATTGGCAGAGAAAATACTCTCGAACCATGGCAGCATTTCCTGCTCCTTGGCAAAGAACAGGTGTCGTTCCGAAATTTTGGCCAAGTGTTGGAAGAATAAATGATAAATATGGAGATCAACATTTAATATGCTCTTGTCCTTCTGTGGAAGAAATTTCCAAATCAACAGAGCAATTATTTGAATAATTTATTATAAAGTATTTTCAATATTTATATAAGATATTATGAAACACATGAACAATAAGTAAACTATAATATTAAAATAATTTTAATATTATTCATTTTTATTTCATTTTTTCTGAAGTATGTTTTAGGAAAAAGTATTTTCACTGTCAATCGATATGTTGTTGTTTCAAAGATTTATGCAATTTATATATCGAAATACTTTATAAGGTACAACGCCTCGAAATTTTAAAACTCTTTAATTAGAATAATATAATACGATAGATATAAATATGTTTGACAGTCACTGTCAAAATCGAGGTTGTGTTTGTCAAAGATGTCTAACAATACAAATAAATTTTATTTTACAAGTAATAAACTATCGAGATGTTTTCGTAAATAAATCAAAAACCTTTTTGAGTATCGAAACTATTGTTAACACATCATAAGAGGATAGTCACCGATACATTATTAACAAAGCATCTAACACCATGCTTAAATGTTCTAAGTAATTTCTCCAATCATATTAAAGTATTGTAAATTTGATAAATTGCATTAAACAACTTTTCATTATTGATGATGCCTAAATGCCGCGAAACATAAGAAATGATTAAAATATTTTGAAAAAATGACACCTTATTTTTAATTTATTTATAAACTGCTATTTAATCTAAAAAGTAATTAATACCTAAAATCTTCGCGTATAACGCGATACCATTTACAGAAAAAAATCATGAAATTATGAGGTTAATGAGTAAAAAAAATTAATATATTTTCTGTTAAGAACAAGAGTGTGCTGCCGACAGCC
>MQRK01221222.1:16293-29726 GCA_001938485.1 Girardia tigrina
AATTTCTTAAATAGAAAAGTTGAACCTCCAACGACAGTCTAGTATTTTTAATTAGTTTTTGGAAATCTGTAGAAAGAAATGATTTATCTCGATGTCATTTTTAAAACTTGTATTAAAATAGTCGATTTTAAATATTGGAAAATTGTTTTTGTTTATTCGCAGTAAATAAAGATATTAGGCGCAATTTTTGTTTTGAATTTATGAGACTCCATTAGTTTTTTGGTGGATAAAGATGACTTCAAAATTTGTTTGGTTTAAAAAACTAATATATGGCCGCGTTATTTCTCATCTACCACTCTCAAACAATGCAATAGAAAATTGGCATCGTGCGTTTCAAAATTCTATCGCTTGCAATCACCCAACTGTTTATAATTTGATAAATCAATTTCGTACTGAACAAGATTTTGTTGAACTAATTTTGCAGCGCATTAAAATTCTCTTTATAATTGAAGAATTCCCACAATTCTCATCGCAAATTTATGCCAAAGTAAGTGAGAAGATTGAATGTGTCGTTGAGCAATACATTAATTTACCAATATTTGATTATCTTAGAGGCGTTGCTCATAATTTAAACTTTTTGGATTAAAGTATATATTTACTATTCCATTATTTTAATATATCAGTTTAATATTTTTGTATCTTTCTTCTATTTACACATCACATTTTTTTGGTGTGTTATTCATTTGTTCTGGAATGTTATTTGAATTTTTTTAAAATTAGGAATTTACTAATTTTTCGTATGTTCTTTGTTTATTTTTTATATTAAAAAGAATAATTAAATGTCACGTCGATCTGAAATTTTCTATCCATTTATGTTTTAAAATTAAACCCGTGTATGATTCATTGTTTTATCATAACATAATTAAAAATTTTTATTCATATTTTATTCAACTTATCACTACGTTCAATAGTAGTTTTTTGAGAGACCACTTTTAGTATTGAATTATTTTATTGAAAGTATCTCTTTAAGGTGATAGTATTTTAATGACGGAAATGTTTGAAATGATTTTGTTATTTTCTCTCATTATTATGCATACTTCTACATGCAAATGTGGAATATTGTGCTGTTGATGAAATTCTATTTGGAATCAATTTAAATGTTTTGTTCTGATTTTAAAGAAAAATTTTAATCAACAGACAACAATTTATCAATGATTCATTGTTTTATCATAACATAATTAAAAATTTTTATTCATATTTTAGATTATATTGTTCACTAATTGACAATTTTGTTGTAAATTTTCCGCGGTAAAGTCGGCGTACCGCCTGTTCCGAGCTGTATCGATCCCCACTTGGCGATCAGTTCCGTTTCGGTCGACGATTAGTTCGATCGGTCGATCGATTTGCCTTTTATTGGCAAAGAAGACGATATCATAACACATCGTTCAAAACACGAAATTATAGAGATTTATTTAATTTCATTTAAAAAATTGTGCCATCAAATATTATTCAAACAATTGTGTGATCAAATATTATTTAAACAAAATTGTCATGTTTTTTTTGTTTAATTTTCGATCACCACAAAGAAATTTCATTAAACGATAATGTACTCATGTTTAACAATTTTTTTCTGTAAAAAGGTGCACGTTATATGTGAAGATTTCTGGGATATACGTGTGTATAGTTGGACAAAAAAAGAAATTATATTTAATAAAAAAGAATTTGGATAATTTATTTTAAGTTTAAATTACCCTCAGTTTCAAAATTGCTGGAGTTCTTTTTGTTAAATATTTTTTGGGAGTCATTCAATTGCTTAGAAAATTAAAAGTTTTAGTTAATTTCTAAAAAAAATATCGTTGCAACTTGATTCAATTTTTCAAATACTACAATTCAAAATTAACATGTAAAAATTTTTATTTTGTTTCATAATCTATTTAAATATCACAGTATTGTCACTATGAGGAGTTCATTTCGTAAAATAATTTATAGATTTTTTTAATTTGAAAATTTTATAAAATTATATAAATGCAAACTGACTGCAGAAAACTCGCCGCAGGACGACTCGCTGCAGGATTTTGTTTATATTTTTTTAAAAAAATATATATGAAAATTTTTGAGGATTGTAGTAAAATAATATTTTTGTTTTAAGAAATTTTTTGAGGATTGTAATAAAATAATATATTTTTGTAAAATAATATATCACCAATTTGTACAATTATTATGCAATAAAATTAATTTTCGCAGCCAGTTGTCGCGTACCCAAATACAAAAAGTCTTAAAATGTAAAAAGTTAAAAATTATTTTTAAATTAAAACAAACAAAAATTAAATAATTATATATAACCAAAAAAATGTGTACACTTTTTATATCGTAACAATCGATATATTTTAATAGGAAAATAATTAATAAAAGTTTTAAAATAAGAATTTTAAAGTAAATAATAAACGGTTTTAAGAAATAATTTTTTAAAATAAAATGCTTGTTGTAAATTATAATTTCTTAGTTTAAAGATAAAATTTTATAAATAATTTTAAAATTATAATTTAAATTTTAAAATTATAAGTTAAATTTCACAAATTAAATTGAAAGAAAAAATTATAAATGGATTTTGACGAAATGATTAAATTAACAAGAAATTTGTTTCTATATGTGTATTATTTTCATTAATAAAATTTGTGATAAATATGAATTGTGAAATTTCTGATAATGAAAATGGCATAAACATGACGAACAGTTACCAAAGTATTAAATCACTTCTTGAGCTTTAGAAGTCCTAATTATTACATTTTCTTTGATCAAATAAAAATAGTCTTTAAATTGTTGTATTTATCTAAATCAAAAGTTCTCAAATGGTGGTGAGTCAATAGGGAATAAATAAGGAAATACTCGAATATGAAATTATAAGATGAAAAATATTATTTATAAATATTTATTAAATCTTAAGGGATTATTTTTCTCATGTTCAAAATGCAATTATTCTTTTAATACATATGGCGATGTACCTTTGAAGTAGATAGTTTAACTAAAAATCACTTGTGTAATTGATGGATCAAAATGCATTGCAACTAATTTAATCATAACTTTAATGATATTTTTTTAAAATATATCTTTAAATTAGCTAATAATTCTTGATTTATTTTTTTATTTTTAGAATGAAGCGGACCATCATATCTTTAGGGTAACTGAATTACAGATGTCCTGAATTAACTGACACTTACTATTCATTAAATTTTAATTTAATAATTCAAACTCTTATTTCTATTTTTGTATTTTTTTCAAATTCTAAATATAAATTAAGTCTTGATTTTTTTAGCTCAATTGGCGCGCGATTCTATTGAGGATTGACCTAGTTCGTTTTTTCCTGATTTACTTACCTATCAGAAAAGACTTTTTTTAAAAACCGTCTGTTAGCTTTTAATAAATCTTGAAGAATGTTCAGTAGAGATTTTTCAGTAACAGATTATTTTATGTACAAATATACAAAAATTATAATGAAGGAAACAATTCCTATTGATATAAACTTAATATTAACATTTTAAAGCACCAGTTAAAATTTTTAATTTTTAGACTTGTAATAACTATATATTGGCAAACATTTTCTGAATCACCTAACAACAAACAAAAAAACGTTTTGTTGCCAACAGAAGTATTTTCAAGATGTTGATAAATGACTTCCTTTATAAGAAGCCAAAATTTGATCATCATTAGCTCAGTGAAGCCCAATAGATGCAAACAACTCATCAATTCATTAGAAAATCGTTTCTATAAACGAATTATCATTTTGATAAGATATGGATGTACTTAATAAACCACAATCATTAGAAAAAAATCCGTTATTAACGATTAGCAGCTTGCAGCCCCGTAGTCAGCTTTTTTCCATAGGGGGGCTTTGTAATTTTTAAAATTCCTCGGAGGGGCTTCAAAACTAATTTACATACAATTTTATAGAGAACAAATCATTCGCCATTTGACGCGACTGCATCTTCAATAGCTATAATATCAATAGGGAAAGCATATTTTCATGACCAAGACTTTTTATTTAAAAAAATTACAGGCACAATATTCGAGAAGTTTTTAAAAACATATTTATAAAATCGTCAAATGTTATGCCAGCCACAAGTTGTTTTTCATAGCCAAGTAGCGTTAGGTTGGAGAGTCTGTCACATTTCATTGACATTCTGTAGGGGAACTGGATTCTCGAAAGGGTAGAGAAACCCTTTTTCGCATACTGCATTAGAACTTCCAAACTTGAGAGCAGCAGCCATTGTCTGTGACAAAGTAGGGAAAGCCTCATGCCAAAGTCGAAACTTTGTATATGATTTCAACAGACTTTGATCAGGTTGCATAAACTCTAGTTGTTCATTGTCCAAAAGGAGTTTTTCTGCAACTTTCATTTCATTTACAACCTTTTCAATATCTGTACCAGCTACCTCGCAGATTGGCCTGATTGCGCTGGGATCCATGGGAGGAATAAGACTTCGCATTGACTTTATTACCTGAGAGAATAGTGTGAAACGATAAAGACCCATTAATACATATTTGCAACGACTATTATGCATCTGGATTAAAAATGTTTCGATACCTCTACTGGCAACAATGTATTTTTTATCCATCACATTAATAAAACAAAATACGTATGTTGTTGAAGTGATTGCTAGTTGAGGTTTATAATACAAACATGACAAGTACTTACCTGAATCGTCATTTGTTGAACTTGATTGCAGTTCTGAAACGTTTCGTTTGATTTTTTGTAGAATTTCTGTCGGTTATAAGTCACCGATGTTCTTCTTATCCAACAGTTCTTGTAGATGGTATGCCTTTGACTTTTGCTTGAGTTTGATCATTCTTCGCTATAAATCCGAGTATGGGGTGCTTGTTGAAATGGTTAGTTGATCTTGGACTGAGAGCAGGATGCTTGTTGTAAGGCTGGTAAGGTGGTAGTATTTAGCTTATTCTATGGTGAAGTTCCCAAAAGTGAAAATTGCTTCTACCTGTTAGAACCATATTTGCGGATTATCAAAATACTGTGAAATTCTGATTGTGGAGTCCATTCTTGACGAAATATGTCCAATTTCGTAGCTTCTGACACCATTTGAAGACGACATTTATAAAAATGAGAAAAACACGCTTGATTTCAAAATTTTATTTTTGCTAAAAAAGTGAATATTTAAACAAACTTAAAAATTAATAATTTAATTATTAATTTTTCTATAAGTAGAAATGTGTTTCAACAACATATAAGCACATTCTCTACAACCGAAATCGAAAAGGTTGGTTTCACATCCTCCCACGCACTCCTCATTCACCGAACCTAGCTCCGAATGATTTTAATTGTTCTTCCACCTCAAGAAACACATAAAAGGTAAACATTTAACCTAAAATGCAGAATTAAAAGATATGATACAAGAATTCCTGTAGAAAATGCCTTCTTGAAGCTGGAAAAAGTGTGTACAGAAAGGTGAGTCCTTTATTGAAAAATAAATACCAATACAAACACACCAGCGTTGGTTAAAACAATTATTCATGTGTCGTGTTCTTTTCTACTTCATTTCGGGAAATAAATGGATCACCACATATATTCAGTTTATGAGTATTGATAAACATCCTTACATTGATTCAGTTGACGAAGACTTTTTGAAACAGTTTAATGGTCAATTTTTGATCTGTATTACTTAAGCTTACAGTTTTATGATTATTTCGTATCTGCAATGTCTGAAGAAAGAGCTTTTTAATGTTAAACATGTAAGCATTAGTAAAAGAAACTAATTATAAGCTTTAGTTCAAAGATTTTTTATTTCAAGTTTTTATAAGCTAAATGTTATTTATACATCCAGAATGTTCTTAAATTTTCGTTTAATATTTGATAAATATTACAAAACAGACATAAAATAAATAATCATTTGATACTTTTCGTCATCTCTGTACACAAGTCCAGAAACAAAATAGAAAGGAAAGTGATAGTAATATTGCTCAACATAGAAATAATTGTTTAAATAGTAAAGTTGATAAAAGTAATTTTAAAATTGTGTTTGTTTTGATAATCTCTGAGAAATGAGTATATGCGAGAAGGAACATTGATGATAATATCTTATAATTCTAAAATCAATATGCAATTATCATCTTAAACTTGTTTCAATGTATTATATGATTTAAAAATGGCACTATGATTACATATGCATCGCTTTTGATTTATAAATACGAATATATCATTTTTAATTTGTCGCAAGAAGACGACAAATCCGTCGAAATTAATCTGAAAACATTTTCATAAGCATTTTTGTGCTTTAAAAACAATCTATCATCATTATTTTCTGACTTTTCTTTAATCATTCTTCAGAAATAATGCATCAGTATATATAAAGGTTATGAAGTCATGAAAAGAATAAAATTGCCAATATAATTTAAAGTCAATTGCTTGTATAAAATAAATTTGTGAATAAATATAGTTTAATATAATAAGAAACATATTCTATCTTATATTCATATTCTACCTTAAACATATTCTATCTTAACCTTAAAAAACATTGTATTGTTATTCTAAATAGATATTTTATATAAAAATTTCAAATTAGTGAATAACTGAAATTTTATGTCTGTTTTGTAATATTTATCAAATATTAAACGAAAATTTAAGAACATTCTGGATGTATAAATAACATTTAGCTTATAAAAACTTGAAATAAAAAATCTTTGAAGCAAATCTTACAATTAGTTTCTTTTACTAATGCTTACATGTTTAACATTAAAAAGCTCTTTCTTCAGATATTGTAGATACGAAATAATCATAAAACTGTAAGCTTAAGTAATACAGATCAAAAATTGACCATTAAACAGTTTCAAAAAGTCTTCATCAACTGAATCAATGTAAGGATGTTTATCAATACTCATAAACTGAATATATGTGGTGATCCATTTATTTCCCGAAATGAAGTAAAAAAGAACATGACACATGAATAATTGTTTTCACCAACGCTGGTGTATTTGTATTGGTATTTATTTTTCAATAAAGGACCCACCATTCTGTACACACTTTTTCCAGCTTTTTACCAGCTCCAAGAAGGCATTTTCTCCAGGAGTTCTTGTATCATATTTTATTTCTGCTTTTTAGGTTAAATGTTTACCTTTTATGTGTTTCTTGAGGTGGAAGAACAAATAAAATCATTCGGAGCTAGGTTCGGTGAATGAGGAGTGCGTGGGAGGATGTGAAACCAACCTTTTCTATTTCGGTTGTAGAGAATGTGATAATAGGTGTTGGGGTATTATACGGGAGAAAATAGAGATTACCTTTGCAGAATTTTCGTATGTAATTGCTCGACATAGTAACAGGAGTTAATTTTCGCATCTTTGTCTGCAAAATCCATTGACGTCTCACTATAGAAATCCCAAAACATTGTTAGAATAAGAGATTTCCCGAGGCAATTTGATGTTTGTAACATCTTTGTGGTCGTCTCGTTTGGGAATTTCCACCTCTTAGCCTCCTGTATAGTATCTGGTAGATACAGAGAGATCGGAGTTTTGTTAATTGTCACGATGCTTTGCAGAAAAATATGTCCAACTTGCTTCAATTTGATGAAAATTTGCTTACACGGACTGCAATTGTTTACACATATATCAATTGTTATAAAACGTGGAACGAACCATGAAGAAAATTTTGTCAGACCCATAGACTTTATTAAGAAATCCAGACTTCCTTCCTTATCGAAACATTCTTGTTGTGATGCGTCTGGCAAATTTGACAATATTTTTAAATTTTTGTTTAAATGCTTTGACAATTTCCAAAGGTCTTCCGTTAGTTTTCTCATCAAAAACACTCTGTCTATTTTTACTTGATTGTGCAATCCAGTCATAAATAGTAGTTTTAGATGGGCTTTATCAACTCCTCAATAATTTCCTTAATCGATAACGTCTTCAAAACAAGAAACTTTATTACACTACGAAATTCCACAGAAGAAGACATGTTTATGACGAAAAATTTAATGTCCGTAAAAATTATACGACAGATACAGTAGATGTTACAGAAAAAATTGTATTTCAGTTAACTATAATACTTAATTAATATATCACTAAAAATCAATGAAATAATAAATCATAAACATTCATTCCGGGTATTTAATGGGTGCACTACGTAATTATACAAATTAGCTGTCAAAAAATAACGACATATTATAAATTTGCTTTGATTTTAAATCAATATTTTTTACAAACGAATTTTATTAAGAAAAATAAATGTAAACTAGACATCATAAGGGTCAACTTGAATGCCTCCAAATTCAATACAGAGCTTTATTGAAGGGAAACATTTCAAACTTAATCTGCTGAAAAGAAATTCGAAAAGCTTCTTTAGGTTAACTCGTAGTTTTTGGATGCATGGGTTGCATTATATTCTTGAAAAAAGCCCACAGTCAATTGTCGCGTGAAGTGATATATTAAAAGATTTTTAGTAAGCATTTAAAAAATTCTCTATTCACTTTTATATAATTATAAGAGTTAATTCATTTATTTTTTATAAAATTAAAAAATATCTCACATTTATTGTGGTAATAATTTAGCTGAATAATAAAAATATATAAAATATTTTTCAAGATTTTGTATTACTTCAAATAATTATCATTGTAAAGGAATTAAAAATGCTAGGAAAATTTTTGAAACAAAGTTAAATTAAATATGTACAAATTAAAATTTATATATCATAAAATATGTAACGTTTGAAAAAATAAATTACTAAAATTATGAAGGTCTAATTAAATTGTTAATAATTAAAAATTTTTGAGAGTTTTAAATATAATATAAAAGTTAAATGTATAATTTTTATATGTGGAGCGATTTTACAAAAAATTAATAAAATTAAACGAAACGATTAAATATTTTAAAATGTCATCGTAATTTTTTTATAAAAGTAATAAAAAAATCAAATATGAATATTTATAAGAATTTTTATTTATATCGGTTTAAGATTTATAAAACAAATTGTTTCTCAAAAAAAAATAATAAGTTTGTTTAAATATTAGATTTAAACATTTTTTGTGTTGTATAATAAAAGTTTTGATGTCTGAAATAACTCATAGTAATAATTCCGACGATGTTCAAAGAACCTCTAATAATCAATATAATTATTATTTAATTAAATGTTTGCAATTCATTACAGTTTGATTTAATGAAGATTGCTGGGTATTAAAATCTTTAAATTTAAATATTTACTTTTTAAAACACAAATCTTTAATCTGACTCCAATTAATCAGTAAGGAATTCCAACATAAAAATATAAATAATAAACACAGATTCTTTTATGAAACTTTATTTTCAACTAACAAAATTAACATGTCGAATAATAATAATAATTCAATTCTTTGATGACAGAACACAAACACAAATCAATATTTCATGCGAGTTAACAGATTACAGTAAAAACTGTAATTTATAAATTACTTAAAAACCTTTTTCTTCCAAACGGGATACTTATGGTTTTAAACAATTTAAAAAATATATTAATGAACAAGTAGTAATTTTACATGTGACTTCCTTTTTTGTCGTTAAGAGAAAATTTTGGGCAGATTTTTTTGGGCAAACTAAACTAAATTTGCTGCTGCTTATAAAGTAGTTTTCATATACCTTGAAAATTGATCAAATAAAGCAGACTAAAATATTTTTAATTTGCAATTCCAAATTTTGTTAAACTAAATATTATTTTTTTTTTGAAATTAATAATTTTACGAAAAGAATTATTTTAAATTTTTTCTGCATAATAATTATTTCAAAAATGTTCATATGTATTTTTCGAAACCCTAACAAGATTTATTGATTCATAAATGTTACATTCAAACCTATTTTTGTGCTGTACATAAAAATTACTTATTACTAGGGTAATTTTTTGTTGCCATAAAAAACGGAATAGTTGCTTTTTCTTTTTGGAAAAGTTGCTTTTATTTGATTATCACTTCAAATGATGCTTTTTGTCTGTATTTTATTCCAAATATCGTACATGCAGTGCTATAGACATTCATTCCCATTATAATCACTCGCCCTACCACTAAATCAGAAAAGTCCGCAGAAATTAGTAACTCAGAATCGGTATTAATTCCAAAAAATCAATCAATTAACATGTATTGTAGTACATGATCAAGTACTTTTTAATGTTGTCATCGCGGAATGGACGGTCTTTGCACAAAAGCTTATTCAACATTGAAAAACTTCTTTCTGCTGACACAGATGTCGCCTGGCAGCTTTGAAGACACAAGTATTGACCTGGAAAAATATCGTCGCGGGCTGGTGTCGCAATAGCAATGAAATCTGAATTCTTTTCTAAGCGCTTCCCAATATACTGCTTGATGCTGCAGGAGTCTTCGGCGAAGTCAAGCGACATTAAATCGTTATATGCAGTGATTATGTCGTATTTTTGCGATTCAGATTTTTCAACAAGAGGAATCAGGCATTCATATTCTTTCTTGATTGCCAGTAATTGAGCAGGTAAAGCTGGCTGAGCGACTGCTTTCTTCGTACGACTGACAAGGAGACCATCTCCACTGAAGTTATTCACAATGGTTTTCACGACTGGCAGGTTGTCAGCGTAGTACATTGCTGCTCGAAGCCATGTTGTTCAACGTGTAAGCACCGGTTGGGGAGGTTTTCCAACTTGTTGAAATACGTTCATTCTGTCCTTACCTTTCACCGTCGCTGCTTTAACTCGCGCAATAACATTGTTCACATCGTTGTAGAAAGCACATACTTTCTCTGCACAATTGTGAAGCAGGTGTGTTATGCAAGTGACATGGAACATGTGGGGATACAGCACTTTCAAAACGTTTCCAGCAGCTGTCATGTAACGTGCTGTATCGGATAAAAGAAGTGCAAAATCATTCCGATCAACATCAAGACTTTTCAGGACGTCATCGACAAGTTGTACAACATAGTGACAGTCAGCACTAACTTCGCAAACTTAGCATTCCACCATGAACGTCTTAGTAGGATCATCGATGCTGCCAATTAACGTGTTGAAAAACTTCTTACCAGTTATTTCACTTTCATCAATTATAAGGATTACTTTTTTCCCGATGAGTAACTGCTTTATACGCGAAACTTCGCCATCCGCAAGGGCATTCACTCGGGAACGGCAAGCTGATTCAGATGGTAAATTGCGTCCAATGTAGGTGAAGAGAGATTTCAGCTCAGGATTATTCACCTTGTAGATGGGGATATTTACAGACAGAAAGGCTGTCACTAGCTTGTTCGTGAATTCATTTCGACTTTCAATTGCATCCAAAGAGATAAATGACTGTCCAGGTTTTGGAATGGCTTTATAAATGCCTTTCTGGTATTTTGCAGATTCACGATGTTTTTGAACAGTGGATCGTTTCTCATGGTTGACATTCACTTCGCAAATGGTACAATACAATTCATTTTTGGGGGTTGCTTGGAATTCTTTGGGAAACTGGGTCGTATATTTGCGCACTTTAGAAATTGTAGAAGTTGGTAATTTTGGCATACTGTCTGTCAGTGGCGTGCAGAAGATGAATGAGAATTGTCAGCAACCAGCGCCAACGAAATAAGCTTAGTTATTCACTGCTTCCTGCTTGCCCACACCGTATTCCTATTGGTAGGCAAGAAAGATTTCTGCCAGTGCAACACTATTGATTGGCGCATATTTCGTGGCTTGTGTTGGGTGTCTGCCGGCACTGCGTGTGTGTGTGTCTAAACATCCACTGAAATAGTAAGCAGTAAGCATTAAGCAGCTTACATGGAGAACAAGGTGATGTATATTCTAATGTAGTGATGTGCAAATGGCTGACTATGGGTTGCACAACACTTGCAATGCTACCGTGTTGCTTATGTCATGTAATTGTGACAGTTAATAATTTAGTAAAAAGTTGCTTTTATTTAAAAAGTTTCCATTACACGAAAAGTTGCTCTTATTCTGCTCTTATAACTCCCTAACCCCCCCTCAAAATTAAGTTATGAGGACGTTTTTGGAACTTTCAGTGTCTTAAAGTTGTGAAAAAAAGTTGCCAAAAGCGACCACAAATTGCCCTACTTATTACTAACGTAAGAGGGACTTATTGATCATTTTTCTTTTTTCAAAAATACAAAGGTTCATAAAAAATTAAGTTAATTTATTTGATCTTGATTATCTTAGTCTAGTCAATGATAACCAAGTCACGTTTTTTTTTTATTGTTTTATTATTTTCTTTTATTTATGTATATATAGTGTTCGTATTTTACTGATCCTTATAAAAAATAAATATGAAATATGCAGAAGTCAAACAGAATCCCGCCGTTCAAAAGAACAGATTAATGAAATACTTAGGTTGGTTCGTAAAAAGTATAAATTTAAAAATCAATAGCAATATAAAATGCTAATTGGAATTAGAAATTATAAAAAAATCAATGAAAATAAATTAATATAAAACTAATTCTCGCCAACAGTCAATACAAAGACAGCAACAGATATCCCTTATCTTTCCCTCAACTGCAAATTAACATCAGTCTATCAATTCCTAAATATGTATTCGCTATTCCCAAACTGGTTTATTTAACCTCCATTAATCTAACGAGCAAGTCTCTCTATCTAAAGAAAATATCTTCCAAGAAATCCGACTAACCAAAAGTTAATATCTCTTGTAACGACGAACGAAGGTCTTAGTTAACCAGTCTAAATAAAGTAATTTAATTTGACATTGACATCTCATAAAGAGACATTTTCTTCTGCCTTGTGATATCACATTTTCTGTCAATTTCTAATCATTTTGGCTGTTTGACGTTTTGCTGTTAAAATATATTTTCTAACTTATACGAAAGATTATTGTATTCATCATATAATTGATTAGATTTAGTACTACCACTACAAAGTTAATCAAATTACTAACATTTGATTATCTTTGTTATACATTTTTATAAGTAAATTAATGCGAAGAGGGACATGAAGAATTAAAATAAAATAATATATTATCCTTGCATTATATTTACTGTATCTTTCTTCTTTAATTTAGAAATTGAATCGAATACTCAACCTCACAACTAGTATGTACAGCGCCAAAAATTGCACTGTTAATAAATGGCTCAAAAAAACTTAAGAGTTTTATTGTTTTGCGATTCTTGAAGAAACTTGTCATAAAAATTAAAAATAAAACATCTTCATCAAGTTACAAAAATTTATCGATTATAAAAGTTATGTTTGACATAATTTACACATGAATAAACATTCATAAATAAATTTCGCAATTGTATACATTAAAAAAATAAAGTACTAAGACCAAATGAACTTTTAAATTCTACATTAAGTTTTAATAAATCCAGTTAATTAAAACAAAGAGAACTAAATGTGATTTTCATTCCTTAGTTCTTTCAAACAAAGGTGTTATGTTTTATTTATTCAAATTCAATTAGTTATTCCGTATATGACACAATCTTCAAGAAAAAATTACAAGAATTATTATTTAATTTATCAAAATATTTTAAATTATTTTATTTTTGTTAGTTTATTACTAATATTTCATATTTCA
>MQRK01221223.1:7129-18117 GCA_001938485.1 Girardia tigrina
AAAACAAAAGCACCAAATAGTAGGTGTAAACCAATATTGGGCGCCTTTTCAATTTTTTTTCCACCTACTATTAAAATAGTAGGTGTCCTACTATTTCATGTTATCCGTTAGTTATTTTCTATTTTGGGAGAAGAAATCTACAGGGTCTTGTACCTCATTAATTACTTGACGAAAAGCTACCCCGATAGCTGCATTTGAAACATTTGCTGTCAAAATTAGATCTGCATCGTGTATTAAGAATCGATAGCTTAGAAATTTTGATAGCTTATGTTTCCTATTTTAAAAATTATCTTCAAAATTGTAGTTCCAATAATAATTGTGTTACTACTATTTTCTTCTCAATAGGGCACTCTATACATAAGAGTTAAAAACCTAACAATATAAATGCTAACTCACCAATGAAAATCAACCTTTTTTAATTTTGATATCACATACTCATTTTAAAAGGGTATTACTATATGAAGAGACCAGAAATAGTAAACTTAAAAACCACAAACACACCAAAAAATCGAAATAGGGCAAATTAAAATTAAAATATATAAAAAGAAAACCAAAATAACGATGAAACAAAAGAAAAAATGAAATTTGGTGTCCTTTCCAAATACTAGAAATGACAAGAATTGCGTAATTTAGTTTGAGGATGGTTAATAAACCCTCATACAACATTCACGAAATATTCCTCACACGATCGCCATTTATCATTTATACAGAATAAACAAAATCAGACAATAAAAGGCAAATATTATATATTTTATTTAATAAAAACGAAGATGTTTCTCTGATCAAAACGTGATCGTTTTCCTTTACTAAATTCATTGGTATTTTTCGTGATTTTAAATTTAAACGTGACTCACCAATATCGGGCACCAGCAACATAAAGCTCTAAAGTCTCTCTAACGAGTCGAAGTGGATTCCGTGAGAAAATTCCAACATCATTCTGTAGTGGTCAATGAAGCGCGGTTTCGATGCAGCTCAATCCGAGTCGATACTGCTGGACTTGTTTATGTAGCGCGTGTTTTTAATGTATTCGTCGCCATAAAAATATGAAATCTCGGTATCTGAATTGCATTTCGAATAGCAGCGCAGATTACATCTATGATTTATATAGAAGGAGCAATCGAGAACGCTTTTGCTTCATTCTATTCGCATTGATATAGTCGTCATTTAATTAGTAGAAATAATTGTTGAGAATTTCTTTGCAACGGTAAATAAAATTCACATAAACACTCATTAGTTTACACAGGGCCCTTAAAGACAACATGCCATATTAAAATGAAAACAGGTGTATTTAATTATGATATTTCGATTTGTTTAAATCATTAGTTTTTTGAGTAAAATAAATAATTGAACTGTTTCATACTAAATCCACAAATAATATTCAATTCAAAAGAAAAAGACGAAAACAACTAAAATTCATTTATTTCCCTAGTGGATACAAATTTACTAATTAGCACTGATCGATCGGTTTCGGTGCTGATTTCTTTCTCTTGAACATCCAAATAGCGAATCCGATTGTCGAAAATGAAATAAAAACGATCTAAATCGATATCATCATTCAATCGACCGTATATATTTGATCGACTATTATTACATTAGAGCGTCCGCGAACTGTGTAAGTGTTGATATATTTGCGCCATCCGGTGAATGTGTTGTCGGGCAGTGTCTCGTGACTCATTTATCAAAAACAACTTGTTTTCTTTTGAAAAGTCGTTAAGATTTAAACTGAATAATTTTTCAACAAATAAATTTGATTGATTTAAACAAATGGAATAATTACGTGATTTTAAATTTACATTGTTTGTGTTGCGTTTGATGTGATTTTCGATATTTGGGAATTACGATTCCTCATTGTCGAAATTTTTAAGTACAAAATAATAATTTTTTGTGTCAAAAGAATTGTCAAAACTTTCTTTTTGATAAACAATTCGCCGAAATTTGTCTTAAATTATTCTAAAATGATACAAATTTTAAAATTGAAGACAGTACCTCATTTAAAAAAAAATTTATTGCTCAAATTTATTATTTCTAGAAATTATATTTAAATTTGTCAACGAAAAGAAAATTCATTAACCCAGGGAGCGTAAGACTGTTGCAAGGGGGCCATGCAGCTGTTTACAAAATATCATTTTCGAATACAAACCAAAAAAATCAAATAGGTGTCACAAAAAATGAATCAACAATTTGTTTTTTTTAAGGGGCCGCACCAATTTTTTTTAAAAGAGGAACGCCGGTACAAAAGGGTTGGAAACCACTGCTTTAGAGATTTTCGTTTTACTTGGCAGATATTTTTTTCATAATTATATGATTTTAAATATACAGTGTTATCGTTGTGTTGATAATATTTTAGATACTAAAATTAGGATTTATAATTATCTGAGAAAATAATTTTTATATCGTAAAAATTTTTAAAAATTTCTTTTCAATAATCAAATTGCTGACATTTATTTTAACAATCGAATACAGATTAAACTTCTCAAAACTGAAATTTAATGATATTATCTAAATCAATTAAAATATATTCTAATATTATACATATTTTAAAAATAAACAATTCATTAAAAATATTAAAAATCTTTTCTTATTTAAAATTGATTTAATTTATTTTAAAATAATATTAATTTTTAAATTTATGAAAGTATTTTATTCTGCCATATTATATAATTATGTAAATAATTATGTAATATAATTATGTAAAAGAATGATTTACCACTAAAAATCCAGATAAAAACAAAAATATTGCTTAGCCTAACTGAGGATTTTAAGGTTAGGTGTGGGACAATTTTTATCCTCACAACCTTCTATTTTCAAAAGTAATTTAAAAGAATATAATTATAGAAGTTCTGTACGTTTTGTCACGGTCTTAGCCAGTTTTAGGAAAAAGGGTGAGGAGAAGACAAGGGTTGATACTGCACTGCTATCCTATCTACAATTAAAGATCACGAGCCCCTAAATACCTAAGGTATTAACTAATTGTTGAGGGTTTAAACCGGACATTCCTGTAGTATTTGCACTTTAGTACACGTGCGTCTCTTTCTCAATCATTTACAATGAGTGAGTTAGTCAGAGCGCCATTGGGTGTTGTAGTCTAAAAATGAGTAAGTGACACGCGAGCCAGCTCAGCGTTGTTCGGAGATGATGTAAAAGCTCAATGTACGGAATGATAAAGGTGACGAGAAAGAAGCCTACAGTTCATTAACTTAACTCTCTGTAAGACAATGGTTATGATACCGTCGTACAATGGTGCTAGGTTCATGGGAAATAATATAAAATTATACTGGTTTTGATTATTTTAATTAATATGAACAGTGTAAATAATTAACTAATAAAAATTATTGAACGAATAAATAAAATAACTAATTAATAAATTAAATTATTAAATGATATAACTAAAAGAATTCAAATTTTGTTTTTAATAAAGTGTTAGGGTTCTGAAAAAATACATGTGAATATTTTTGATAAAATTTTATAAAGGAAAATTTTTAAATAATTCTTTTAGTAAAATTATTAATTTCAAACGAAATAATATTTAGTTTAATAAAACTTAGAATTAAAAATTATAAATGTTTGTTTTACTTCATTAAAAATTATAAATATTTTACTCTTTGTTTTATCTCATCAATTTTCAAGGCTGAGGAAAATTACTATATAAACAACATCAAATTTAGTTTTAGTTGCCCAAAAATACTTGCAAGAAATCTAACTAAGAGGAGTCATGTTAGTTAAAGCTACTTCTACGTTTGCTGCACTAGAGTCGTGGCAATGGACTGTTACAATAGTTAAAAAGTCACCATTTTCTACCTTTCTTCGATTTCTACCCTTACAGCGCTTACCGGAGACCATTTCATTGCAACGCCCAGAAATTTGACTGTTGTCGGCAAAATACTTTGCGAAAGAGTGCAAATACCCTTCATGTGCGTACATTCTTTTCCCTCGTTTGAATAAAATCTGGTCCATTCTTGAAAAATAATTTAGTCTAATAGTTAAATTAAATTAATTAAAAATGTTACCGAAAAGTCTTAACTTAAACAACGATAATAAAATTGAGTAAAAAATTATCTAAAATAAATAAAGTAATTCATTTAAATTTAAAAAAATTTAAAAATAGGAGTCAACACTGTCTAAAATAAAAATATTCAAAAAAATACATTTTAAAAAATGGGTCCAAAACCGTCTAAATAAAAATATTCAAGATCGTGTTTTTAATTTTTATTAATTTTTTATCAATTCATTTGTCAAAGAAAAGTTAGTTTGTCCAATTTGAAGAAAAAGTTGATGTGTTTTCCAAATTTTTAAAAAAAGTTCATGTTTTTCAATTTTTTAAAAAAAAGTTCGTGTTTTTTTAAAAAATAGGGTCAAGATCGTCTAAAAGAAAAATGTAATTAACTTAAACTGAAAAATGGGTTAAAAACCATCAAAAATAAAAAAATAATTAAATTAAACTAAAACTCGGGTCAAAACAAAGCAGGGTAAAAAACGGGGTCAAAACAAACGGGGTCAAAACGGCGGGGTCAAAATAATACGTACACATATAATACATATTATAACCACAGGAAAAGTTAGACTGGCAAAGTTTACTCAACATAAAAACACAAATATTTATATATTGTTGAGTGTTAGTTGTGTTTTATAAAAATTCAGTAAGAAGACGATGATTTTATAAAAATTTATTTATTTTATATCTACAATTTAAAAATAAGAATGTTTTATAAGAGTATAATTAAAAAGTAAAAATAAGTATTTTATTTGGCCCCTGGCGATTTTATATTTGAAAAACGGAGAGCCTTAAGCGACAACTCGGATCAATTTAATGTTAAAGTTGGGACACACTTTACATCGTGCTGATATAGAATTATATAATTTTTTAATAGTTACATATATATATATATATATATATATATATATATATATATATATATGGTAAACGGACTGTTGACCACAGGATTATTGACCATAGGATTGTTGACCACAAGGACCATTGACCACTAGGTTTGTTGATCATAGAGTCTTTGACCACAAAACAATGTTTGATAAAAATTTGCAAAGTTATTATTGATCGCTGCTATGAATTTAGATCACCAATTCAGTCTGCATTTAATAATTAATATAATTATCGTACCCTCATATAGACGACGGAAGATGACGGTCTATTTTAGGACATAAAAAGCAGATTAAACACTCATTAAGAATTTATCATTTTTTTATTAGAAATGAATGAATTCGGTGATGTTTTCACTCATGTGGAAAAGATTAACTCCGTTCCATTTGAGAATTACAACACGATTTTACAAGCTTCAGTTATCTCAAGATTTACAAAACTTAAAATGGAAAGTCCAAAATTAACACAAGGAAAAATATGTAAAATGATGAACATATTTCCATCAACTCTTGCACGAATTAGAAAGGATTTAGATATGTCATCTCCTTATAGACATAGAATTCCACAAAAAAGCAACCTTCTACGGTTACAGTTAAAGATTATACAAATATTACACCTATTACACCTACAGTTATTACATCTTATTACTTGTGAAAACTGTAACAAAATCTGTAAATCCAAAGCTGGTTTATCAGCACACTTGCAATCATGTTTAAGTTCTAAAGGTGGTCGTATTATTGAACCTAATAACTCACAAACAATTTTAAAGGAAAAACAACAATGTTTAAATTCTAACATCGGTGGATCTAAAGCAAATGAAGTAACTGAAGAAGATGTAGCTAAATTATTAGCATACATTTAAACTAAATTTTTAGCTAAAAATGAGTGAAATACTGGAACTAGCGAAAAAAACTACTTCTGTTCAAGAGGATATAAAAACTGAACCAATCAATTTTAGAAATGATAGTTTACTAGCACAAGCAAAAATAGGAGAAAAGTTACTTGTACAAAATATTGTTTTTTAAAGAGTTCATGATTTATTAGTTGATGATAATTATGATTTAATAAATGAAAAGGATGTTTTAAAAAAACAAATTGGTGAGGTAGATGAAGAAAATTTAACCTGGAGAAAAATATTACAAATGCAATCTAAGGATTCTACAAAAGAAGCCGTAATTGCAAAACGCTTAAGAAAAAGAACAAACTTACACATGCAAGCTGTGGCGAATCTATGAAATTAGAAAGCACTATATAGAAGATAACAGTTATTAAAAGTGCATAATATAACCGTTTGCTTTTATAAAGGTTTCTTAAAAGTTGGATTGATATTTCATTAATTCTGTTATTCTCATAATATTTTCCATTTTTTTTAAAATAAACAATGTAAATGATTTTACACCTTAAAAAATGGAGTTCAATCTTGTTTTTAAAATGAATAAATTAAACTTTAGACATCATCCAAATCTACCAAAATGTTTTAGAATGTTAATTGTCGGATCTTCAGGATGTGGAAAAACAAATTTACTTTTAAGAATGTTATTAACAGATGATTTTCTGGACTATGATAATTTAATCATTTTCAGCAAAACATTATCACAACCTGAATATCAAATTCTTCTACATGGATTTGAAAATAACCTATCTAAGAAATCTATAAGATATATCTTTAACAATCAAGAACGTTTATTTTATAGTGATGAACATGAAATGTTCGATTTTTTATTAGAAAAAAATTATCATCAACTATATTGACTAGAAAAAGACCCGTCATATATGACGGAGGAGCTGAATTTTCCACTTTGAAAGTTTCTGTTTTAATTTTTAAATCGTAATTATTATAATTCATTATTGATTGTTTCGATTTCTGTGTTGATTTAACAATCGGTCGATTAAGTCGGCTCCCGGCGCCTTTTGGCGAAGGCGCTGTGTACAAACAGAACCGTCTTGATGCGAACTATGCAGATAGACCTCAACTTTACGCGGATTCAATCACTGTTCCTCCATCATTTCGCATTTTATCACTGTATATCTGATCATAGTAAAATTTGAGCTTGACGGACAAACCGTGATTCAAGTGATAACGAAATTTTGCAAAGTTAACCTAAATTGATCTTTAGAAATATAATTAGTAAATAAGTGATAGAAATCGTCATTTGTCAATTGAATTAATATGTTATTACTAATAATGACTTATTAGTATTTTCATAAAAGCTTGCTCGAAATTCCTTGTAGGAATCATCCTAATCGGCATTATTCGGATTCGGTGTTGATTTAAGAATCATTCGACCAGCACTGTTTTCAGTCGATTAAATCGGCTGTCGGTGTCTTTCGGCGAAGGCGCTGTACCGACAGAACTGTCTCGATGCGGACTATCCACATTGACCACGTTCTTACGTCGATTCGCTAGGGTTCATCCGCTATTACACATTTTATTCATAGAATGACCGACAAGCAAACAAACACACTTTTTAGACAAATATATTATACATAAAGTCGTGAAAAATCACCATAATTTTATTTAAATTTACCTGTTTTTCAAAAACTATTAAATTAAACTAATGTTAAAGTTGGGTCACACTTAACAGTGTGCTTATATAGAATTATATGATTTTTAATAGTAATATATATATATATATATATATATTATAATTAATTTTTCTTTCTCTTGATAATTTTTTGTTTGGACTTTTTTTCAGCCTCAGTTAATCTCGTTTAAATCCTTTCGACTTGATAGTTGAACTTCTCACTTTAATTTCTCTGCGTTGTGATCGTTTTATCGTAAGTTATTGAATTTATATGAAGCTTTCGACTTGGGGGCTTAATTAATTAAATGGGCGTTTAAACTATTTAATTAAACTATACTTTACAAGCATTATTTGCAGAAACTGAAATTAGAAACTTATTCCTACTTTGTTTTGTGGGTTTTATCAGCCGAGAAGCAAGATTTTCGATTGATTTGCTAACTTAATCTCCTTGAACTTGTTAAAAACCTCTCCTTACAGAATATTTATAACCCTGGATAAAACATATCTTGCTATTTGTATTCTGGAATAAAGACTTGAGTCTCAATGGTAGAAACTACCTGGTAATGGTCTTCGAAGAAGATTTGATGGTCTTGCTCACCACTTTTCGTATAACTATTCATTAAATGTTTGTTTGCTTTTTCTTATCAGATTATGGAGAGCGAAAAATACGAAATTCGAGTCCATTTGCGACCACATTGGAAAAAGACTTCAATGCAGCTGCTGCAGCCCGGGAAATATGTGAAGTAGAAGGCGAAGGTACGGTCAGTGTTCCTATGTCACAATTGTGGTTCAAGCGCTTCTCAAGTTGTGACGTCAATTTGGAAGACCAACCTCGCTCTGGGCGATCATCTTTTGTTGATGACACTCTAAATCAAGCTCTGGTAATATCAGTCCAGGAAACAGCACGTACTGATTATCAACAGAGCTTGGTCTTTCACATCACGCTTTTCAACGTCCTCTTCATCAGCTTGGTCTTGTCAATAGACGGTGTCCACAAATATATCACAAACTAACAGCCACTCAAGCACAACAAGAACTTGATCTCTGCAAAGAATTGCTTTCTCAACCACATGACATGCGCTTCTTCAAAAGGATCTGGACGGGCAATGTAAGGTGGATATTTTTCCGTAATCCCAATAAGAAGAATCAGTGGCCGTACCCTGGTATGCTCACCCAACCCATGGTTAAACAAGGACGCTTCGATTGTAAAGTTATGCTCTGTCTATGGTGGAATTTCGAGGGAGTGATCAACTTTGAGTTGATTCAGGAGGAGCGTAATGTAAATGCCAACCTCTACACTCAGCAGCTGGACAGAGTCTACGCCATTCTCTGCGAACGTTACCCGACATTGGTCAATCGCAACCGAGTTCTTTTACAACAGGACAACGTTCCGACATACACTGTACAATCTTCTGGCGATTGTTTACGTGGAACAAGAAACGCACTAATGTTGAACATTCTTCAGCAACATTACCAGGGTTTTTTGAAATCTAATTATGTCATCGAAATATTGTTCTTAGTGAACGCTGAGTGTTAAAATGTTTGAATCTATCACAGTATCATACTTCAGAAACAAAATATAGCATAGTTTGTAATGGAGCGGCCGATTAATGCAAGGCCTTCTAGCAAAGACAAAAAATTAATATCATAACAAAGATTTAAATGGTAGATTAAAAATATATATTTATTTTTTTCGAAATGTCATTAAATATTATTTAAAATACAAATTATAAAAGTTTATAAAATTATTGTATATATTATTTTGTAAAATATAAAATTTTATTAATTGATAAAAAAATTAACATTTTTAGTATAATTAATTTTTAATTTTTTAAAACACCAATTGAAAGTACTCATTAATTAAAATTATTTATTTAATTTAGATTTTATTTTTAATATAACAAGTTAACAATTAAAATTATTATAAACAATTAATATTAATTATTAAATATTTAGATATATAATTAATATATCTTAAAAACTATTTCTTATTCTTAAATTAAAATATATTTAAATAGAAATAAGAACAATATAAATACAATGAAACTTGGTTTTTAATATTTTTATTAAAAATAATAAGTTTTAAAAATAACTAAAAACTTAAAACTTGGGTAAAATAAATAGGAAATCTATCAGAAATTTTGATGTCGTTTTTAAAATAAATAAAAATAGTCTTTTTTTAATTTATAATACTTCTTTTGATATTATTATTTAAATATTTTTATGAAAAATAAACATTAATTAATTATTTTTTGATTTTAAGAATTAAAAGCGAGATTTTAATGCATAAAAATATATTTAATTATTGAATATAAAGAAATTTATAAAGTTTAAACAGTATGTATTAAATAATAGTAATAAATAATAGTAAAAATTCTTCAATTTGTTAACTATTTTGTACTTATTTTATTAATTAATAACTTAAAATTTTAAAAGGATAATTTATATTTAATAATTTAATATTTTTAAAATAAGATAACATGTGTTTAAAATATAATTTTTATTCGACTTTAGATGTTTTAAAATAGATGAAATATAATTAAATATGATTAAATTTGAAATAAATGCTTTTTAATAAACTGATTGATTTTAAATATTATAAGAAATAAATAATTCTGGTCTTTGAAAATATAAAAATATTATTTTTATAATTATTGAAATCAATTATATCAGTTATTTAATATTTATGTAAAAACTAATTCCTTGTGAAATAATAATTTGCCCTTGATATCTATTAGTATTTTGATAAAATATTATTAATATATTTTTTGTAGTCATATAATGTTATTTAAATGCAACTCGAAAACCCATTAAACTCAAAAAGCCGTGCAAGAATAAACAAAAATAAACTATTTTTAACGAACAGGAGACAAAAAATGATTACTAACAGGTCAAACCATATTAAAAACACCAAAAAGTAGTCTATGTACCTTATCCTAAAAAATGAGTTTCAAAAAGTAAACATGTCTTAAGGTCGAAAGGCTAGCGACTAAACCAGCTCCTTCACCAGGAGACACCTAGCAGAATGAAAAACCAAAATTAGCAAAATGCGGTTGAGTTCCTTGGAGCAATTTTTTCACATTACATTTTTTTGAGGTTTCTCTATTGAATGTGATCCGAATTTAAGGACTATTGACAACATTTATATTTTAGAAAATAAACTTTAAATGTTAACAACTATTACTTAAAATAGAAATAACAAAAAAATAAGATAAAATATTAAAACATCGAATTTGAAAGAAAAATATATTTGTCAACAATAACTCTATTTAGATTATTTGTGTAAAAGGATTATTCAAAAATTTGGTTTCGTTCAAAAAAACGTTATATATAATTTATTATCTTCATTAAATAATTAATTCCAAATACGATCTAGTATAAAAAAGCAAAAAAAAATCCCTTTTTAACACACATTTAACACTAAATTGTCAAAAATAATAACTAGTCAATAATACCAAATTTAAGAAAAACGACAGTGAAAATTTAAAGTATTAGGTTGTTCGATATGAAACGGGTCAAAATTAAAGTAAAATGTAAATCGATTTTTTTTAAATAATAACATTTTATTTTTAATCAAAATATCCCCC
>MQRK01221234.1:0-22290 GCA_001938485.1 Girardia tigrina
AAATATCGATTAGCACATTTGGACACTGTGCAGTGATCGATTAGCACTTTTTTTTGGGCATTCGGCGGCACTGTGGGCATTCGGCGGCACTGTGTGCCGCAGAATGCCCCCAGTTTCACGACCGTTGCTAGGGAACCGTGGACCAATCAGAAGCGTTTCTAAGGTGATCGCGACCGTTTCTAGGGAACCGTGGACCAATCAGAAGCGTTTCTAAGGTGATCGCGACCGTTGCTAGGGAACCGCGCGGCCAATCGGAAGCGTTGCCAAGGTGATCGCGACCGTTGCCATGGTAACCGCGACCGTTGCTATGGTGATCGCGACCGTTGCCATGGTAACCGCGACCGTTGCCATGGTAACCGCGACCGTTGCCATGGCAACCGCGACCGTTGCCATGGTAACCGCGACCGTTGCCACGGCAACCGCGACCGTTGCCACGGCAACCGCGACCGTTACCATGGCAACCGTTACCCTCCCCCCCGGGGGGGGTGGTGGAGAACGCCCATTTTTCCCCTACTCTAGAAGCACAATAATTAAGCTTAACACAGTTTTTAACCTTAAAGAAATGAACCTCAAAAGCAGGATAAAGACCACCAAGATTTTTGTCAGGGAACATTTCTCTGTAGATGTTAGCGTTTGAAAATAAATCAGAAGAGCATGGATAGACTTGAAGCGTTTGAAACGAAGTACTACAGACGAATGCTGAAGATCACATGGAAAGAAAAGAAGAGAGTAACAGAAATACTAGATAAGAGACCTGAATCAATTGAAGAGACAATCAAGAGAAAAAAGCTGAAATTTTACGGACATCAGATAAGAAAACAACGTAGTACTAATGACCGATCTGTTATTTTAACGTAATTACTAAAGTTAAATAATAGGGAGTGTCAATTACAAAATTAAGATGGTGATAAAATAAAAATTTGTGAATTATCAAAATATAATTGAATTTGTCAAACAGTGATACATAACTAAAATACTGTCGAATGAGATGAGAATAACCAACGATAAAGAACCGAATGAAATCCAATAATGTTACTTCTCAGACCGAACTAAAAAGTAGCGAGGTAATGGTTTGGAAATTTATTGACAACCAAAAATAGGAGCTTCTATTTTAGCTCGGATTATTGTCGTACGAAACTGACCAAATTTGAAGGTGAACCTCTCATCCTATACAGATATTAAGCCTGAGGCTTTTTAGGAGGGCTGAGACGCTTATGGCTTCAACGGGCACTCCCCTAATGTTGGGATCAATGTCTTAGTTCCACCGGCGGACCGACTTCACAACACCACTCACCAAAGTCGAAACCTTGGATCATTGCGATGCAATCGACCACTCGGCTGTAGGGTCACTACTCCACTACAGTAATACTCAGTGACACTCAGAACGATAGCGAAGCCTAGTTCATCGGATTGCAAGTTCCGAAATTGCTACGATATTCTGTCGGCTCAGATATCGGCTTGCTATGGGCACTTTAGCCTAGAGACCGAGATCTCTAGTTACTCAGGGACACTACGTAGAAGTATGCCCACTGGCAGCACAGCGAATCCCTGAAATTTGAAGGTAATCGTCAAGACACCCCGTTGAAATATATCATTAGGTATTTTAAACAGTATGTTTCCATATCTTAAAAACAAAATCATAGTAAATAAATGGAAACAAATTCAAAGACGAAATGCAAAACAACATCGCTAGAATCAGTGCCAAGAATATAAGCGAAACATTATTGAATTGCGAGTATTCAAAAATGTTTCTCATTGCGTCCTTTAATTAACGATCTGCTAAAAGAGAAAACATTTTCCAAGTTAATATTCCCTCTTAGTTAATATGTATATCTCATTATTTCTTATACATCTATCAATAAAATCTCAAAAACTATAATTAAAATCAAACAATCATCACTCATTAATTTATTCTTTTGGAAAAGAAACTTAAAATTCCCTATACAAACCTCTAAAATGGCAATAGAAACTCCAACAAAAGCAAAATGGCTACCGGAATGATAAAGCTACATTAGAGTAAACCATTATAAATTATAGTTTTATAATTCAATAAAAAAATGATTTTTACTTGAATATTCTAGATTTAAATTTTTTTCCAAATGCACGGTGAAAGAAAATATTAATTTGTTTTAATGAATCACTGAATACTTTTGAACTAAATAAAAATTGCAAAAAAACCAATTAAAAACCATTTGGATTAGAAAATATTATCTCATATAATTTTTCTCACAAAATTTATTTTTCATCACGCACTTAAAATACATAAATTATTTAAATAGTTTGAGAATATTTTGTTTAATTAATTAACCGTTAATTAATTTATTATTAATATTATAAAAAAGAATATTATGCCACTTATAGTTTTTTTGTGAAATTAAAATGATGAAAATATATTTATGTTAATTGATATAGGTCAATTGTCACGGGTGTGAAACTGTGACATTGGAGAGCAGGACTTATTGTTAGGTTGATGCAAAAGAAATGTCGTTTTTTAACCGTCAACTTTAAATGAATGTAACGTTTTTTAGAATTAACTTTATTAGTCAAAATAAAAACCATTACATTGAACACACTGTTGCCCACGGGTAACAAGTTTTTTTATTCCAGTTTCATAAAAATCTGGAGTTCTGAAGGCGATGAACTTTCAGCATCTCCTTGGTTTCGCGAAGGAACTGACTGAAATGTTTGAAAAGGTGATAGTCTGTAGGAGAAAGGTCTAGTGAGTACGGTGGATGAGGCAAAGTTTCATATCCCAGTTCGTTTAACTTCAACATGGTCTTTCTTGCAACATGTGAACGAGCGTTGTCATGCAAAAGAATTGGACTCTTTCTATTGAGTAATGCCGGCCGTTTTTTTGTAGTTCTTGGTGCATTTTGTCAATTTGCTGACAATACTTTTCCGCTATAATTGTTTCGCCTTGTTTTAGGAAGCTGTAATGGATTTAACTGTGTGCGGACCACCAAACAGTTACCATGAACTTTTTTGGTGTAATTTTGGTGTAATAAAGCTAGATAAATACTGTTTGAAATGCTGGCAGAAATTTATAGTCTTAGTGGATTAGCAGACCACTTTATAATGCTTAGCTACCATTCCAGGTAGGAAAACCATGGGCTGATTAGTGATACTTAAGTTTTAGAAGAGCTATGAAACAGTGCTGTAGACGCGGTTGATAGCGAGATAGTATTGCAGTGATACTTTTTAGAAAATATGGGGTTAGCTATAGAAAGGCTTTTCAGCGTCGGAGAGCCTCCCAAAACAACTCAGAATTATTAATTTTATATGATGTGAGAGACACATTGGGGATACATACATTCACCACAAAACCCGGATTAGTGAGCATATACAATGGAATCTATCGAAACAGGTTTTTGATCCTTTAATGCCTTGTTAAGGGCTTTGATCTTCATTACTAGCGGTTGTTCTGTGAATTATTATTCATAAGACATTACAACACATTAATTAATATTCAAAATGGGCAAAGTAAGGCTGTTTGAATTTTTAAAATCTTTAATCCAATAAATAAAAACATTTGTCATTAAATATTTTATGATATCTTGAAATAAAAAATATTTATTTAAAAATATTTCATTTAAATGAACATTTAAATAATTTAAAAATTAAATTTTAAATTAATGAAAATGAAGTTTGAAACTTCGAAACACGTTCATTAATCAATTTCTTAAAAAAAAGCTTTAACTAAATTATATTTCAAAATATCAAAATGTCACAAGACGCACTATATATTTACATACATAACATTGAAGAATATATGAATTTACTTGGCCCACAATTTATCCATTTCTGTTGGAACTAGATCAATCATTAATTTATATAATGCATTTTTGAGATCCGTTTTATTGAAATTGAATGTTTGACTCTCCACAAAATCCGGAAACAAGTCCGACAAATAAATCGTTCTAAATTTGATAAATAAAATTAAAAAAAGAAAATTTCTAAATGTTTTTACCTTAAACGGAATCTTTCTTTCAATAGTTCAAACACATCTGCGGCAATCATTTTCGAAGGAACAATGGATTTCGGCTTTGGACGACTGATCGGATCAATGAAATTCGTCTCGCCTTTTTCCTTAAGTTTGTTCACAAAAATCGCGTTTATTTCAGCAAAGGAAAACATCTAAACAATTATATAAATATTTTTTGTATTGGTTTTTTTATTTTCATTATAAGTATTTCATATTGGTATTTATATATTGGATCTCTTGATCATACTGAGACTGTACACCCAAAACAAATTTATAATCAATACTTATGAAGTAAGACCCCATGTATTTTATTTGTTCCATTATATTAGATTGTCAAGTATGAAATTTGTAGGCATTATTACAATAAATTCAAGTAGTTATAATTTGACAATGAATCAACATTTTGTTGTTCAGTTTTTTGTTTGATACATATCTTGGGTATTAAACGCATCAATAAAAAGTACAGTGAAACCTCCCCATAAGGTACACCCTATTTGTCAAGAAAATTTTTCGAAAATGTATCTTATGAGGTGGTGTACCTTATATAGAATGTAAAATAAAGTTTTTGGTGCAATTTTTTCTAGACATAAAAAGCAATGTTAAATAAAATTATAGATCCAAAATATTATATTTATTAATTATTAAATTTTACAAGAGTTGTGATTATTAATTTGTTTAAGTATTCTAAAAAGATTGTAAATATTAAATAAATTCTACTTGTTGATATTATGAATTCTGAAGTGAAACCTGGAGATTTAACTGGCGACCACGCTGATGTTCCAATAAAAGTTTTAAGGCTTCCTAAACTAGAACTGCCATCAATCTTTAAGGAAACCCTCGAGAAGAAAATGAAGGAGTACAATGGAGTGGATTCTGAAGAAGGTCAAATATGGTATAGAGACATATGCCAATGCTCAGAATTTTTTGGGTTAACATTCTCGGAAATGTGTAACTATTTGTTGATAGACGAAGCGAAAATTCTTTGGGGGAATGCAACAGAAGAGGGTAAGAAACCAATGTCAGATGTGGAATCCAAAAATTGGTTCCAGAAAACATTTATAAAGAAATTAAATCTGTTGGAAGAATTGGACAAACTAAGCCAAATTTGTCAAGGCGAGAATGAAAGATTCTTAACATTCGAATTAAGGGTTCGGACAGCAATTGAAAATTTTAGGAAACACAGCGATGAAGAAATTTTGAATGAACTTTTGAAAAAGCGGATAAAATCCCAAGTTTTGAAGGATCGATTTGTTTTCAAACCAAACATCTCAGTGGACGAAATGAGAGCGGAAGCTAAGATTTATGAGGATAACATAACAAAAGAAGAAAGAAATGATGTTTTAACCGTCAAAACATCGTATGCAGAAATGGAAAGGAAAGAAAAACATCAAGTTAGAAGACATGAGAATCCTGAACATAGAACAAATACAGCTCGATTGAATGAAAAAAACGATAGATAATCAATATTAAGAACGGAACGTAGAATACCATCGGAAAGATTTAATAAAAGTAATGAGAAAGGATCCAGTATAATGTCAGAAGATAAAAAACAATATAATCGCCCGGTGCATTCGGCTTGGTACGAGGCAAGGAAGGTATATTGCCAAATAAAGAGACTTCCGACTCCAGAAGAGGAGCATTTAACCAGAGGGGATTGTTATTGCTGTGGAAAACATTGGCATTTGAGGAAAGATTGTCCTTTAAAGAATCGTTGTTTAATCTATGGAAAAAGTGGACATGGGTTCAGAAACTCTAATCATATTAAGAATATTAATGTAGTATGCATCAAAGATATGTGCAATGAAGAAAACATGGATATCGAATTATATAAAGATGAATATGAAGATGATTTAAATGCAAGAGACTCCATGGTGAGCATTTCGTCTGTCGAGTCAGCATAAAATATCAAAAAATCGAATTGCAGAGATAGTAGAGGGTCAGATGGTAGATGGTGGAGTGATGATAAGCTGAACAATCACAATGTATTAATGTTGTGGGATAGTGGAACGGGTGTTTCAGTTATTAGTGAGAAGGTTTGGTTGGAAATCGGACAACCCAGATTAGAAAAGAGCCAAATTATACTAAATGGAGCGTTTTCAGAAGGCCATAAGTGTTTGGGAAAAATGACAGTTAAGTTGAAATGCAAAGAAGAGTGCCACGCGGTAGATTTTTTAGTGGTGAAAGCAATCCGATCGGCAGTCATTGGATGTGTTAATGTCATGCATAAATTCGGAATCAAACTTGAAAAAAACTACCAAGAAGTCAGTAGTGATAGTGGAGAAAGATATGAAACTGCAAGAGCGAAACAAACGATTGGAAGACCTTGTGAAACGATATGATGATATTTTCATGAAACTTGAATACGATTTGGGATTTACGGATATTGTGGTCCATAAAATTGAAACAGAAGGTAAACAGATTTTTCTGAATCCAAGAAGGCAATCGATTCATTTAGAAAGTCAAATCGAAGGATTTTTGAAAGGATTAGCAAAGGCAGAAATAATTCGGAAATCTAAAAGGGAATTGAACTCCCGTTAGTCATTACGCCAAAGAAAGATGGAGGTATTGGATTTTTTTTATATTTCAGAAAATTGAATGATGTATCAAAGAAAGTTTCCTTTCCAATGCCAGACAGCCAAATGTTAATCGATGTTCTGGGTGGCTCCAGAATTTTTTCCAGTATAGATTTAGGCAAATCGTACCATCAAGTAGCATTGGATGAAAGTTCTCAAGAAAAGACTGCGTTTTGCACAAGAACACAGCAGTATTGTTTTATCCGTGTACCGTTTGGACTTTCAACAGCACCAGGAACATTTCAGAGAATAATGAACTCATTATTTGAAGATTTAAACGGAAACTGTTGTCGTTATTGATACCTCTCGAGATAGTTAATATAATTTAAATATCTTAATTTTAATCGAAAGACTATTTATAAATTAATATATTATAGTTGAACATATGTAACAATATAATTATAAATGCTGATCAATATGTGTTTATTTGAAGTAAAATTGATAAATATGAACACTTAATATTTGAATTATACTAAAATTAAAATAAGGAATAGAAAAATGCATTTTTTATTATTTTTCTTTCTATTCCTTTTGAAAAATTATACATATTTGCCTATTTTTTAAGTTTGAACTGCAGGAGTGCCTTAGTACGTACAAGCACGAATCTCATGCTGCGATAAACTTTAGCTCTAGACTTATAAAGTATAATATACTTACAGCATATACCGTAGCAATACAATACAAAATAACTGATATTCATAAGCTTGCATGTCAACGAAATTTGGTGTCATTTGAAAAAGAGTAAAGTTTGGGATTTATCTGGCCTCTTAGAGTCCAGTAGTAAGGTTTTCCAGTGTAAAACCAGCTTCAAGCTACAAATTTAATAATATCAACGGAAATTAAAAACAATTGTTCCCTTGTCATAAGGTTCCACTAAAACTAGTTAGAACATTAAATTTTGTTTTTGTAGTTCAAAAGTTTATGATATTCTAGAAATTAAATAATTGAAATTTCATTAAATATTTTGTTGTAATCAAAGAGTGCTGATGCATAAAAAAGTAAATAAGAGAAATAATTTATTTGGTGAAAACACAATGCCTCCATTAAATGTATATTTTTATTACGACAATCTCTTTTGTTGTGACTATTTTCTCGATTCATCAGTATACATTAATGTAAATTGACAATATGTAATCGATTGCATGGAATTATGCTAATCACAAATCGACTGTAAGCACTGGTTGAGACTGGTATTTTTGGAACATGGATTTTTGAGCAATGAGAATCTAGAACTTGTTTATTTTGAATTAATTTAATCATTTTTGATTTGAATGAAAACATTTTTGAGTGTTTAAAAAAATTACTAAGTAAATAATAAAGATGTTTTTTTGGAAAATTATCCGCTAACAATGCATCAATAATCCTTCGCATTGTAAAAGACATTGATCACAATGTTCCTACTCCATCTCAATCTGGTTACACAAGGCAATTTATAAAGAAGCAGAAAATTCTCTAAAAAATAATGCCTTGGGTTTACATTTCAAAGGAAAGCAAATTAATGGAGAGAAACACGTCATCGTGTTAAAGAATGGTTCTCAAGAGACTCGTTTGGATTAGCAAATTCAAATGCTGAAACATTATTTTGCGCTATAGAAACAGTCTTGTCGCAATATGAATTGTGGGCCGCTGTAAAGATGATCATTTGTGACACCACAAACACGAATTGTGGAGATAAAATGATGTTATTAATCGTGTAGTCAGGAAGACATCTGACTTTTTCTCAGTACATTGAATGACATCAGCTTATCCTAAATCGTGATTTGCGACATGCGATGGAAGCCGTATTGGGTGAAAAAACCTCAAGACCTAATACCTCATATCCATTTGTCACAAAATTGTAAAATACGAAGAATTGAAAATGCAATTTCGGACTCAAGAAAATTCTATAACTTTACCAGAAATTAACCTTGGTTGGCGAGATGATATGAAATTTTTAGATCATTTATGCAACGTGTTTTGTTATTATGACGATCATCAATTGTTTCCTTACATAAAGTTACAGTTTACCATTTGTGAGCAACGCCAGACGGATTTCACGTGCAATTTTTGCACTAATGGCTTTTGTTTTACTTCCCGAAACACGAAATCAGAACTTTACAGATTTGTGCCGTTTTATAGCAAAGTCCTGGTCAAGTGTGTTGTTTTCAAACCACTGTGACTGGCAACCAACAACTATGACGTTAAAGCCAGCATTACAAAAATACCCAAAGGCTAATAAATGTTTTGATCTACACTGAAAGAATGAAGACTTTGTCATTCATGGCGTAGAAAAGAGTAATCGGTGTGCGGAATGCGCGATTCAAATGTTCCATGAAGTATTTCCGTACACTAAAAGTCAAGAAAAACTTAACAACCATTTCATCCTCACTACCAACATGAGACTGAACTGAATAATTGAATCCCAAGCAAGACTTTTTAAGTTCAATATATCTTCTTGCGTTTTATCTTTCTTTGTTGATTATAAAGTATTGAACATGCTTTGAATCTTTGTACTAAAACAAAGTACTGAAACTTTGCTTGGTGGGGGAGGCTTTTTTCACGTGGACATCTTAAATGAAATATAACTTTTATCAAAAAAACTAATCGTTTGGCGTATGTCAATATAGGGTTGTAAAAAATAATAATTACATACATAAAATATATCAGTGAGAAATACTTATTACCTGTTTATCAGTTTTAAAACCCCACAAATCCAAAAGTCCATTTAAGCCATTGTTTGTTATTTCACAGCCGATAAACGTTTGAAGAATTCTCTTTAAAGCTTCTCTTTAAAGTATAAAATATAAAACCATTTAAATATATATTAAAATATAAATTCATTTTTAAAACATATCTACTTGTGAACATTTCCATTGCGATCTGGATCATTATCAATGAATCTTTTTCTTACTTCATAATAGTTTCCTGACAATTTCTTTTGAAATCTTTCAGACATCTTTAATAATATATTTCCCTTTAATAATACTTATATAATCTTCCAAGACTCACTTCATCAACACTGATTTTTTCCGATAACTTGGTGCTTCCCTGTCTTGACGAAGTTGTACTTCGCATTTGAATTGCTGATCGGTTACCTTTTATGAAAAAAATTAGCTCTTGATTGTCACATTTTTTTATATTTTTAATTAAACAAAAATTATTAAAATGATTTATTAAAGACATACCAAATATTGGAAGTCTCGTGGTATTATTGTCTCCAGAAACAACAGACACCGAGTCCGGTATATTAGTCAAAAAGACACCCTGAGAATTAAAATTTTCTATTTCGGCTTCTGTTTTTGAGCCCCGACTAGATATTCGAGAAGTATTTCCTCTTTTAGATGTGTATCGGCATTTATCTTCAAAAGCTATGGAACGACCTTCTTCAAGGGACATAGTAACAGGATTAAGAGACATTTCTAATAAATTGTCTTTCGTCATTTTTATTAAAGGATGTTCAATTGGTTGAATTTTATTTCCAGCAACTTTAGCAGTAGCGGATCTAGAAACATCTAGCATCATAAGAAGTAATGATTACAACTGACAAGTAACCGTTAGGTTGACAGTTATAAACGCCATAGTAACTGTGTAGTTAAAGCTAACATTTCAGTAATTGCATCCAAGTCTATGACAATTGGTTTTATACGCTGCTTTACGTTCTATTGTTGCTGAAAGAGTCAGTGTGTGATGCTGAAAATTATTTGTTTTCAAAATGTCATTTTTTTTAATCGTGACATCGCTCTTGTTAACAAATGGTAAATATTTATTGGTAAATATGACCTAGAAATTTATATACGGTTTTATAAAAATCTATTTTTTATGAAATAAAATTTTCAAATAATATAAAAATAATTTATTAATGTTTAGTAGGTCCAAGTTACATAGTACAATACGTACTATCGTTGTAGTATCAGTGGATATTATTAGTAGGATTATAGGATTTAATATAAAAAATACAGTATTTATTACTATTTTCGTAGTGCATTGGAGATATGTCACTTCGTCTCAGTTAACGAATCCAAAAACACAGTCGAACTTGTGGAAGCTGTTAAAATCTTGCACGATTTTATGTATAAATATATAGAAAAGAAATTCAAACTTTTTCATTATTTATAAAAAAGGCGGAATAAATGTGTCGTCGGAAATGTTTCTGACTCGCTGGACATAATGCATTTAAAGGTTTCCGATCTCTGGCGTGGACTGAAAGGAAGATTGTGGGAATATTTGATTTCATTTACTTTTTTATTTAATTATTCTTATTTCATTTTATTATTTGAATTTTATTCTTAAAAAATGTAATATACATGTATCAAATGCCAATCGCTTTTGATACATATTAAATGTAATGATGTTTATTTAATTACTTAAATTTTAAAAATAATGAGTAATTTTAAGTAAAATAAATGAAATCAGTTGCTTACAAGTTACAGATCCAAATAATTGAAATTGATTTTTTTAAAATTAATTTATAAAATGTGAATTAACATTTTCAATTTTCTGAAATCATTCAAGAGGGCTCAACTCTCTCGAAAGACAGTAGGGGAAATGTATGTTCGTTACCACTCCCCCCGGGGGGTCACCCGTTGTCATGGTAACGGTTCCGGTTACCAAAGCAACGGTCGTGGTTACCATGGTAACGGTTCCGGTTCACTTGACAACGCTTCTAATTGGTTCCTGGTGCCTTAGCATAGGTTACAATTTGTTTGGCAACGCTTCTGATTGGTTCCAATCACCTGTTTCGGTTCTGATTGGTTCCCGGTTGCCGAGCAATTCAAATGTGCTAAACCAATCAAAATCAAGTTCTAAATGTGCAAATCAATAGTGCAAAATGTGCAAAAATCAATAAAAATGTACAAATAAAGTTCTGCGTTCCGATTTTGTAAATTGTATGGCGTAATTAAAGTGTGAAAAATTATTCAGTAGATCATAATTCTAAATTAATGGACGAGCGACTTTCTCAACCATTTTTTAAAATATTTGAAAACTAATTTTACGATTATGATTTAATCAATAAAGTTTTCTATAAAAATTAGAAAACGCCATTTTAAAATACAATTTTTTATTAGAGCAAAATATTTCGATGGAATATCCGTCATCGTCAGGTGCTTCTGATTGTAGCTGTTAAGCTTATATATTGTCGTCAACTTATTCCAAGGTCCATTCAAGTTTAAACAAGTTAAGTGACCTTTTTACATAAGAAGGGATATTCGAAATCTTTCCTTGAAAAATTAACTAGAGAAACAATTGATAAATTATTTAAAGATGGTGTAAGTAAATAATTGAAGGAATGGATGATTTGAAACCCGACATAGGAGCGAATGAGAGACTTAACTGTGGTTATACATTAACTGTTCCTTATTCTGAAGGTTTTAAAAATTCAAATCTTCAATTCTTAGATCAATTAATACTATGAATTTGAATTTACAAATTGTATCAAAAGCATATAAAATTCAGAATATGTTCAGTAATAAATCGAAAACTCCTTTGAGTTTATGCTCGAATCTTGTGTATAAATTTGAGTGTAATAGGTACAATACCACATACATTGGAGAGACAGTCCATAATCTCTGTAAACGGGTTTGTGAACATGGACATTTAAGTGGTAATAGTAATATTGCTTAAATTAGAACATTGCGAATCGTCTCTTGAAATAAATAATTTTAAAGTTTTATGCAGCAATTTTAAAAATTATTGGGAAAGAGTCTCGTGTGAGGCATTAATAATTAAAGCGGTCAATCCAGCAATTAATGTCCAATCAAGTGACTCATCAACTTTGTTGAAAGTTTTTGCGTGGAACTGTAATTACAAAATTGATTGCATAATTATCATTTTAACATATATAAGCTTAACAGCTATAATGAGAATCGCCTGATGATGACGGATATCCCGTCGAAATATATTGCTCTAATAAAACATTGTACTTTAAAATCGCGTCTTCTAATTAAGAAAAACAATTGCCATTGTTTTTTAAAGTTATCGGTAAAGTTTTCTGTTACTGGAGGTTATGATAAATGTTTAGAATTGATTCACAATACAACCTATCGTAATTAACACCAATGTTCATTTGAAGAATCAAAACGCTTTATTAGGTTTAAACAAAAGCATAGAAATTGAATCTTTCGGTAAGTTTTGTGTTTAAACTTTCTCAGCTTATTACCACTTTCATTTTTGTTTATCTCTAATGACACATTTTTGCGACCCCCTCAGGCTTACATAATTATGAATTATAAAATTTTACTACCACCAGTAAAGATAGAACTACTTAGATAGTATTATGAAGGTAATTTCAAAAGTATGCATAGAGACGTTCAAAAATTATTTAATTTACGAAGAAAAAATTTTGTTTTTTAACAAGTCATAACAATAATAATTTCTACTTACTAAGAAATCAAAATTCATTTTCTTAAACAATTTTAATAAAGCAAAACACTGTCATAAAATTTATTAATAAACAAATGCGATGTAGTAGTCAATGAACTACCATTACTCTGAAAAACAGCAGCCACCCGTCTATGATATAGAGAGTAGCGCATACGTTGTTATAGAGGTCCATTACCATCACCTTTAAGCCACATACTTTACATAATGCCTATTGTTGTTGCATGTTAGTGGGATTTATTTGCATGTGTGTTAACATTTTCCTTGTGTATGCATAATCGATTTCACTATTGTACTTCTTCTATAATCTGTAGAAAGCAACTGTAATTCTTTACTCTACAGTTATCACTATAAGAGGTTCTTGGAACATCGGCGGAATTATTACTATGAGATATTTCTGACATCAAAACTTTTATTATATCATACCAAAAAATGTTTAAATCAAATATTTAAACAAACTTATTATTTTTTTGAGAAACAATTTGTTTTATAAATCTTAAACCAATATAAATAAAAATACTGATAAATATTCTTATTTGATTTTTTTTCATTACTTTTATAAATCAATTTTAAATTACGATACCATTTTAAAATATTTAATCGTTTCATTTAATTTTATTAATTTTTTTAAAATTGTTCCACATATAAAAAATATACATTTTACTTTTTATATTAAATTATGATTCATCTAATCACATTAAAGTTTTTTAAATATCATTAAAATACTTCTTTTTTTTTAAAGAAAAAAAGCATGTTTCTGATACGTATGATGTAATAGTTTTTCAACTATATAAATAGCAATTAATCACTTTATATGTATATATATATATATAATTGTTTAAATAAAATGTTCCATAGAGTTTGAAAATTGGAGATTTTTTTTAAAATAAACGATTTTAAATATTTGAGATTTACTTAATTGGATTTTCTTTAAAATATGATGGTGAAAATATACTATAAAATTTTTGACACAAGATGCAATTCGGTCGAATAACTATAATATGCTATACGACGAAGGTTAGGATTAACAAACCTACCGATTCAAGAATGGTTTATCGGCCATCATTGGGTTAATTTGATTAATTTGATTATTTAACACCATCAACATGGCTGTAGCTGTCCTGAAGTAGCCAGATCATTTTTGATATCAGGATAGACTATCTCACATATAATTCTCCTGTATTTAACAAATGGATCAGAGTTAACAAGGTCTACTAGACATTGATCAACATCGAAGTCTTTCAGCTCAGACGAAATTTACGGTGTTTCATATTGCATGTGAGCAATCTCAACTGACAGCTAGTTAGATACAAGCTGAACTAGGTGGTGAATCTTCAACAGGGAGCGTAAGAACTATACGACTTACTATCAGACTTTCTGGACTGAAAAAATATCGATCAATGTAATTTCCTGACCTAAACGAAAAGCAAATACTCTGGAGACTTCACCGAGCTAAAACTCAGGTTAGTATGAACGCCTCTTAATGTTGTATGGACATCTTAATGATGGTTACCTAGATTAATGACTAATATATTGTGTTTATTAATATTATTAATTAGTAAATTTCATGCAATGATTTCTTGATTTAATTAAATAGTTGAAGACATGAATTTTATTCGCTTCCCTGTTATGACATGTTGAAATATACAATTTACTCTTCCTCAATTAAGTAATTTATGAAGACCTCCATCCATGTTTTGAAATTACGTTCATAATATCATCTATGTGTATCTTTACTGGTGGTCGTAAAATTTCATAATTCATGATTCTGTAATGCTCAGGTGGTCTCAAAATAGGTTATTAGAGACAAACAAAAAATTAAAAAGTGGCCATAAGCCGAGAACAAAAGTTTATATGCAAAAAGTACAAATAGATTTACATTCTAGGTTTTTTAAATCAAAGATGAGTTTGCATACACAATTGGTGAATTTCCTTTCATGTAAAACAAAAAAATTCATATTTCGGGGGGCATATGTTGGCCCGGTATCGTATATTATATTTTGAGATAGTGAATAAAAAAGAAGTGTTCTCATATCACTATCTTAACTGACTGGAATTTCATGTATAATAATCTTCTTAATCGAATTTGATTTTAATTTCTGTCGACAAATAAAAGCATAGTTTTTGGTTTAATAAGAATTTTATAATTTAGTATTGCAATAAATTGAACCAATATTTATTGTTTTGAATTTTTAATTATTTGGGCTGCCAGTCAACCAAAACTTGAATAAAATTAAAAAAATAGAAATAGGAGCCATAAAGAAAAAATAACAAAATTAAAAAAATAAAGAATAAAAATAGTTAATTTAATTATATTTATTTATGAAAATATAATAATAAGATTTTACAGTCCTCTTTTGAAATTGATGATATTTTTCATTTCTATAATCTTACTCAATCTGCTTTACTGTGAATTTTCATTAATCCCCATGTTTTGATGCGACGATTTGTCTCTTCGATGTTCGAATTTCACACCAAAAAAAATGAAAATTTATAATATGAAAAGCTTTCCTGTCATAGGCGCCAGCAGGATTTTTTCCAAAGGGGAGCAAGATAAAAACTTTCCTCAGGTAAGATTTTTTTAGGGGAGTAAATTTTAAAACTTCTACTGGGTAGAATTTTTTAAAAATAGCAATTTATTTATTTATTCATTTTCCTTCTCATCAATTTCGAAATCATAAAAACATAAATCACATTAATAAACCACAGCTTACACAATAAACAACATTAAAAAGAAAATATTCAAATTGAACACGCATTTTTTTCAAAAGTGTTTTATTTACAACCATAAATTATTCTGTGAAAAGAAATTACAACCTTCTCTTATCTAACGCAAACCGATTAAAAACATTTCTAAAATATTGTTTTTGCATTTCGTCTATTATATGACGATGGACACTCATCTTGCAAAGGCCATTCAGTCTATTCTCTACCATAGTTGACCGTAACCAGGTTTTAAACCTGTGTAGAGTACTAAATGACCTCTCTACTGTACAAGTAGTAGCTGGAAGTGTCAATGCCAGAGTAAGGGCCAAAGAAGCAGAAGGATAAAATACTGACGAATGCTGTATTAAATCTTAGAAACTCAGATTTTGAATCTCATTTATGGGTTTATCGTTCTAATATGAAAACCAAAATATCGATTCTGCTGTGCAATTTTATTTACTATTTATATTTTGTTTTTTGTACACATTTAATTTTTAATTCCAGATGGGGGGGGGGCAACTCACCACCCCCTTGCCCCCCTTTGGGGCGCCTATGTTTCCTGTGTCAATTGAATATTGATAATTGTAAAATTAAAGTAAAATTAATTATTCAGTCTTTCTAAATCTAAATGATTTTAACCGACCCTAACTTCTGTCTATACATTATAATAATTCCAGTCACAATCTATAATATTATAAAGATAATAAATCACTTGTATAAGAAATAAAGTGAATTCAAAAATATTAATATCCACACTTAAGTTAACATAATTTATATTTTTCAGATACATTTAATATTAGCTTCAGAACAGTTTCAAATAATGAAGGGTTGCCTACAATAGCAGTAACAAGAAAGACAAAATTCATTTTTGCTGAGAAGGAGCAAAAGCAAACAATGTCTCGTGTCACACGAAATTATTTTACCTAACACATAACAAACTTTATTTGTATAAACGAATTGTTTTTTTTTTCGGTAAAAAATTCATTATTAATATTTATTTTAAAATGTTCCTTTCTAAGATGACTGGAATGCATATATTTACGAATAAACTATTTATAAATGTTTTAGTTATAGTTTTTTTTAAGAAATTGATAATAGTAGAAATGTCGGAAAGTTGTTTAAATAAACGGAATTTGGCAAACATTAAAAAACCTCTTTTTTTAGTTTAAAAATTGTTTTCCCTATATTATTGAACATGTTTCAAAGTTTCATACTTCATGATCAATTATAATTTGTAAAATATGATTTCACAGATAACAGATACTGGTCTCTACACAACACCAAAGGGGTCTTGTATGGATAAATATAGAAAGGATATTATAATCGGCTTAGTTTACAGAGTTTTGAAATGGTCTTATCACGCTTGAGAGACAACATTTACAAAAACCGACAAATAGATCAACTAATTAAGGTTACATTGGATCAATTATGTACACAAACAAAGGCTAAGAAATGATTAAAGGAAGAAAACATTAAAGAGTAAAAATCAATTATTAAAATACCATATAAAAATTGGTTAACACTATTTCTACCACGATTTTCTGTAAACCTATTTCAAAGAAAAGGTTTTTATTTTGACACCTTTGTTTTTAAAAGAAAACAACTGTGGAAACGATTACTAGTAAATTAATGTACGAAAAATCAAAAATTGAATTGAGAAAAAAAATTTAAACTTAGAAAATAATTTAAAGTTAAAATTTAAAAAGATGTCTTTTGACACCTTTGGTAGAAGTAGTGTTAAAATGAAGGTTAAGTGGTTAACCACTTAATTCCTTTGAACGACCGGCGCTCGCGCGCTTTGCACTTATCGAATAGCGCCAACCCGAAAGTTGCTCTCCAGCTGTAAGTGTTTATAAGTAAATGATCCATAAAAGTATAACTTCGGCTTGTCTTTTTGTTTAAAAGACATTATTAAGTATTATTTAATTTACTTTATTTTTAAACTTATTACTATTTTTTTTAAATATAATCCTAGCATTAAGTGATTAAAAAGAGCATTTGCCTGAATATAGATTATGAGGAGTTTGTTAATTTTCCTTTTGCGGATTTACATTTAAATAATTCTAAAACTTAAAATATTATTGTTAAAATATAAAATATTATAATTAGAATTTTTTAAATAAAAATTTTGTAATACAATTTCTATAAATTAGACTTTGTAAAATATAATTTTTAAAAAAATATACAGTAATTTGCAAAAACTAAGTTTCTATATAATTCTTTGAAAAATAAAAATTCTAAAAAAATATTAATAAGTTAGATAATGAAGTAAAGAATTTGTTCAAAATTTATTTATTATAAAATTGTTATTGTGCTATTCAAATTCAAAAATTGATAAAATGATAAGAAAATGATAAGAAAATGGAAGCGTGCAAGAGTGGAAACCCTAGGAGACCAAATTGAATTGATCTTATTATTGAATGGAGAAGGTAAGCTAAAAGAACTGTTCACTGAATTACGTGTCCTCTGCAACTCAGAGTCTAAAGATAACACTCTGTGTACTCTTTCAATCCCAATAGGGAACTCTGCGTTGGTGGAAAACTTTACCAGATTATTCAAGAAAGAAGAAAGGGAAAACATTCCTATAGAGATGGATAAAATAAGGGACTACTTGAATACCTTACCAACAACATAGGAAATAGAGGAGCCTATACAGCAGTTAAAGAGCGGAACCGCCGCAGGGTCAATTGGACTGATCTCGGAGATCTACAAATGCTGAGGAGCAAGTATACTCCTTCTGCTAGAGGAGTGCTTCGGAAACATTTGGGAAGAAAACGAGGAATTTCCTGCTTTTTGGAGAGAAGCGAAAATCGTATTACTCTTCAAGAGCAAAGGCTCCCGAAAGGACCCAAACAACTACCAAACAACTATCTTTCTCTTGGATATTGGTGGAAAGATTTTCACGAGAAATCTAGCATACCGCACCTTACCAATCTCTGAGACAATTATCGAAAATTGGCAATTCAGATTCCGGCCAGGCATGAGGACCCAAGAAGCTATCTGTATCTTAAGGAAAATCCAGGAAGAAGCTAGGTACAAGAATATGCACACCTTTATCATATTCATTGACTTAGAGAAAGCATTCGACAGTGTCCCTCAGGAGTCGCTCTGAGATTGTTTAAAGCGACTAGGGATAAGACGAAGAATGCTAGAAATCATCAAACTCTTCCATGAAGGATTCCAGGGTTTCATTGGAAACGACACTTTTCCAAAGGAGAAGGGAGTGCTTCAAGGTTGTGTTTTAGGACCACTCCTCTTCAATATCGTCTTCGGTACAGTACTGAAACGAGCGATATCTAATGGACTCTCTGGAGACCCCGCTATTTCACAGAGATCATACATAACTAGATTCATTTGGAAAGGAAGACCGGAAAGGACAGCAACAAGTTTACCCAAACTTATCTGCCCGAGATAGAAAATAATTCAATGTCCTGGAGGACTGCTTCAAAGAGTTTGCGGAAGCAAAGAAACTTAACAGGCACATGAAGAGGGATCACATAGAGAGAGGTGATCAGGAAGAACCGGACTGAGCTAACAAGTTTAAATGCCACAAATGCAACAAAAGCTATAAGACAAGTAGATGGCTAATAAAACATCTAAATAAGGATCACAGAATAGACATAAACACAGGGGAAGAAAATCAAATTAAACTGACAACACGTGCAACAAATGAAGGAAGCAATACAACGGAATCAGACACATCACAAGATATACCAACTACAAATCCTCGGTTAGCGACAGAATCTCCGACTATCTCAATGGTGGTGAAGCAAACAATTAATCTCGAAGATATGTACTTGACTTTTAGGATCACTGACTCAACAGCGATGGGAGAATTCAAGTGTCCCTTTCGCGGCAATGCTAAGTCCACTAACACAGCCAAAGGGATGCTCAACCATGGTACTACAGTACAATTATTGGTCGTTTGTAACAGAGAAGTCAAAGAGATCTCGGAGACTGAAGCGATCCGACCCCGTAGGAGGCCTTTCAGGGGCACCTAGCACTCATAAGTTTGGATGGACCCTTTAAAAAGCGTAGTACCTCAATACCATTCGAAAGAGATGGGAGGCCCACCTTTTTGAGTTGGGGATCAATTGCTTCAGCAACCTCTGCGAGCCAGTCGGATATACCTCTAAGTAGTGTTCCTGGGAAACTAGAGTTCGTCTATAGGCTAAAGTGTCCAAAGTTATACCGAATAGTCGCATAGAAAGCGTATTCATAACGGGCTTGAAATCCTTTTTGTTAAGGCAATCAACTATTCTGGGTGTGAAGAGTGTAGAGAGAAGTGACCCTGCAGTAGATGGTAGGATAGCATTGCAATGATTCTCAATTTTTCAATCTTGATGAGTGGTGTTACAAAACAAGTTCCCCGGTGGAGCTTAAGCATGTCAATCCCCACATGGGGGGAGTGCTTTGTGAGAACTATCAGTGTCCCAGGACCTCCTAAAAAGCCTTAGGCTTAATACCTTTTAAAGATGCAAGGTTCATCTTGGTGAGAATCGATCTTAAACATTTGGCAGTTTGGATTTAGGTCAGAATGTGGAACTCCCCTGGCTATCAGCATCCTGCCAAAATTACAGGAAGAAGCTTGATATAGGAATATCAATATATTTATGATATTTATCAATTTAGAAAAGGCGTTTGACAGGGTCCTCCAAGAGTCTCTCTAAAGTTGTTTAAAGAGACTAAGCACAAGGGCAAAAATGTTCGAGATCATCAAAAACTTCTATGAGGAATTCGAAGGTTCCATTCTGAATGAAATATTCAAAATGGACACAAAAGGAGAACAAAATTGTGTCTTAAGTCAGCTCCTTTCAATATTGTTTTCAATACAAAAGTGAAAATGGAAGTATTAAATGGTCTGTTTGGTTGGGTAAGGTTGAATGCATAATACGAGATTTATTTGAGATAAACTGATTAATCTATGTTGATGACCTCAGTTTTATAGACACTGACACAAACTATCTGATTCATAATTTAAAAAAATTAAACCATTAAAACTTAAAATCATAGCGTATGATTTATCAATCTCATACCCTAAGGAATGGAACACTGCAACAAAAAAACACCAAATTATTACAAAAATGAAAAAATCACGAAATATTAACTAATATCTGTGATAGATGTCACCGCAAAAGTCCAGGATTTACAATTGCTGTAAGAATGCTGCCACAAGAAACTGAGAGGTAATAATTAAAATCGAAGATCCACAAAAGGCCAAATCAATGATTATCGAGACACTCAGAAAACTAAATCAACTCGAAACACTGAAAAAGATACTGAATGCCAATACAACTCTAAGATCCAAACTTAGAGACATCATCACAAAAAGGAAATCAACAACTATTATGTAGTCAAAAACCTGTATACCGCCCATAAGGTTGTACCGGTTAATTCAACCAATAACCCCGAAAGTAAAAGAAGATGAAGGAGTATTTATCAAACCAATTACAATATCCGATAACGAAACAAAACTATTGGAGAAAAGTGCCGCGAAACAACAGCATCACCAAAAAGATTAAGGCGCAGACACTCCAGCCAGTGAAGCCAAAATAATGAGTGAGATAAAGAAAGTCACTGACTTACAATTTGACTATAACTGTTCAATCTGTTCTGATCACTCGCAGATTTCAATAATCAAGACTCCTCAAAACAAAAGACTTCGAGGTCCAAAATTCGCACAGTGACGACCCGGCACCATCTAGGGTCTTCACTGCTGAGAGCCAGCTTGAGAATGGTATGGAGTGGTCTCTCAATTCAGTTAATTGAATGAACGATCTCTTTAACAGATAACAATTATAAAATAAAAAATGAAGGAGTCCAGAAAATCCAGAAACTGCAGTCATACACCAAGCTAACTCTGCAAAAAAGAACATTAGGAAATCGCAAGCCAAATTAAATAGACAAATTATCATTTCCAAACCCGGATTAGTGAGCATTTACAATCAAGTCGATCGAATAAGATTCTTAATCATTGGGTACATTGTAAAAATAGAATCTCTACTGTTTCAAACGATGAGTTTTCTATTTTACAGAAATGCTTTTACAAATTCTACGACCGGCACTTCTTTGAGTCATTTATTTAAAATTTTCTTGTGAAGAAGATCGCATATTGAAAATGTTTATTGATTTATTGTAAATTTATTTTAAGTTTTGATAAAAGATTTATTTTATTTCTAACCTTAATAGTTCAATTTTTAGAAAAATAAATTCTTATTTTGTTCTATTTGTTGATATTCTGTCCATAAATTTTAGTAAATCACACAAAAAGGAACTTCTCCAATCAGAATAATTACGCAAAGCGGCGGATTCTTTATTTCCACAAAAACTTGAAAGTGATAAAAAAGTTAACCATGTCAAAAACTTCCGCTTTAGACGCTTCATTTGGTTTCATTGTTTGAATAAATTCTTTCAAAATTTAATTTTTATTAATTATCCTTTATAAATCATTGATTTCATCTTTTTCTATTTTAAGACTTCATAGAGAGTTTAAGTTTTTATTCCATTCTGATAGTTATTTTTAGTAAATAATAGGCATATTGACCATCATTATTATATAATAAATGGATTTATTAAAGAGGGGGATAAAATAAAAAATTATTAGTTCATAAATTCGGCAATATATATATATATATATATATATATATATATATATATATATATATATATATA
>MQRK01221234.1:22340-33251 GCA_001938485.1 Girardia tigrina
ATATATATATATATATATATATATATATATATATATATATATATATATAGAACGAGTGTTATACTGTCCCCCACATATTATGTAATCTGTATAGATTACACAATTTCGTTTCGAATTAGGGGAATAACTGGCGGAATAGATGAATAAAATTGTTAATTAATTAATCAAATCAAATTTAATCATTTATTTGTTAAATAATTTATTTAATAATTAATTTATTCTTTACTTTATTTACTTTTTATTCATTTATGTAATAATTGATTTATTGATTCACTAATTTATTTAATAAATAAATGATTAAATAAAAGAATAACTGTATAATTAAATAAATAATTAATCTTAAATAATTAAATAAATAAATCTACACAGATTATATAATATATGGGGGGCAGTATAACACTCGTTCCCAAAACCAAAATCAAATATACAATAAATTTTAAATCAACACACAAAAAATATAGCCTCTGTCACATAAACAGTCTGGGATGCAAATCATCCAATACTAAATTTAATATTATGCAAATATTTTTGATATTGATTATTTGATCGCTAGGCGATCATTGATATATTTTTTTAAATTATTTATAATTCTACACATACACAAACACACACACACACACACACATATATATATATATATATGTAATCAGCATTTATAACAATGGTATTTTATTATAATTTTGATATAATTAATTTAATTTCTTAAAATATGAATTTTTCTAATAAGACAATTTTAACATTTATTTACATGCATCATTTAAAACATTATTATATAAAGGAAGATAGAATTTCTGAAATCTGAGTAATGAAAATTTATATAATTTATTTATTCAACTATTTTGTTGTTCGTGTCTTTCGTGGAAAGTCGATTCCTCAACGTAAATCTCCTTGTTCGTTTGTATATCGCGTTATACAAAGCGATACTATATTTCCATTCTTTAAAAAATAGTTCCATATTAATTACGGCCTTTTAAATAATTTCATTTTAATTTAATTTTTAAACTAATTTTAATTAATGTTTTTTATTGTTTATTACTTTAAATTAATCATTAAAATAGTACATGCTATTATGGGAGAAAATTAAACACATTTTAGTTAGCTGGGTATTTTAGTTTAATTCGACGGTCTTCTTGAACAATCTTCTCCAATTTTTCCTGAACTGTAGAAAACATTTCTTGAAGCCGAAATGATTTCTTTTATAAAAACGGAGATGCAACCGTCTTTAAACTCTCTGATCCAATATATAACAGTTGTCAGAGATTAGGAGTCATGTAAGTAAGTTGACTGCAAGAGATCGAATATTTCACTACAAGTCTTCTGCAACACAAAGAACTTGATAACGCTGCGATATTCGAGATCTAAAATTATCGCCTGGAGGAAAATTAAAAGTTTAAATAAAAATTTTGATGAATTTCACAAAATAAAACAAATACCTAAATTGAAACCTATATTAGTTTAATTAACCACACAAAAAACTAAGATTTTGTTGTTACATTTTTTACCCTAGGTCGGGTTCTTATTGAACGCACGACGTAAGGTCTATTTCAAACAACTGTCGCTTTGAGATAATTCACGAATAGTTCGTCGCCTTCCTAAGTCAAGTTGAAAGTGCAAATATAGTATTTTCAGAATGAAATTGACAATTTTGTAAATAAATATTTTTTGAAAAATTAAAGATTTAATATACTTTTATTAAAAAAAATTAACAAAAAATTCAGATAAAATATAAAAAATATACTAAAAAAGAGATTTTTTAAATTAAAGATTTACTCTTGTGAAGCCAAAAACGTATTCCTTCTTACATGTCTAAACTATTCTTCACAATCAAGAGAAGTGATATTTGATATCGCTTCCTTTATGCTATTCCCTAAATCAAGCTCTCTCCCTACGAGTAAGCTTCTTAAATATGTTTTTATTTTACTAAAGCTGAATTCTATCGAGTTTAATATGTATGACTACGGCGATAAATACTTCGTCGATGATATAAGTGTTTCACAGACAGTTTTTGTTTCATCTGAAACGTGTTCTCGAGCATTATCCATATCAAAGCACGCATCGTTGATTTCCAATCGATTTACCAAAATTTCGTCTAATTTTCTTAAAAATTCAACAAAAATTTCGCTTTTACAAGAACCAGAAAATATTTTATAATGTATTATTCCAGTGCTATTTATTGCAGCTTAAAGAGTGTTTGTTCTTCTTACTACAGGAACTGTTACAGTGACTCATGTTACAAGTGGTGCTCGGCGAAAATTTCTTCTAAGGTGTAGATTAAATCCACACTCATCAATGAAAATATTTTTACGGATCATCAATCGAAGCATTTGATAAAAATTTGATGGCATAAGTCTTTCGAAAGGCCAATCTCTCTGAATCATTTACAATATCCAGAATAAGACTGGCTCTTTAAGCATGATTTTAAGACCACGCAAATAGTTATGAATGGTTTATGAATGACAAAACAACGCCTTTCTGACCTTCGCATTCTCTTTTTAAATTCTCGAGAGTTATTGAACAATCTACTTCGATCATTCTCTCGATGAATTGACCAATTTTTATGTCGATTTTTTTATGAGGTTTTCCTCGGATATTATTTTTTTCAACTCTAACTGAATCTTTATAGACTTTTATAATCATTGAAACAGTAGATCTATTTATATAAAGATCTTGAGAAACTAGTGATTGTTTCACCAAAGAAAATAACCTTTTATATTATTAATCTTCTTATTTCGTTTGGTAAATGATTTCTAGTATTATTTAACGATCTATCCATGGGATTAAAAGAATACAATAGGATATACATTTATTAATAGACTAAATTATTCTTTTAAAATGATTATTTACAAAATTTCAATTTATTTTCAAAACCGTCAATTTCATTCTGAAAATGTTATAATTTGATTGAAAAATGATTTTATAGTATTTATTAACAATAAAACAAATTTTTAAAAATTTTATTATCTATAACGACTGAAGTTTTCTTATAATCTAACAAAAAAGGACAATTTGTTTAATAAAAATAGACTTAATCACCCATGAACAAAGCGATTTCCGAAATTTACTTCTACAAGGTAAAAGTAACTACCGGGTTTTTAACTGCAATAACTTTTGAATTATATTGTATTTCTTTTTAATTATAAAGGCATCTTGAAGCTTATTCTTTAAAATTTAATTAAAAGTACATTTTGTTTAAATGTATTAATTGTTGCTATTGCTATAAGCGTAAGATTCAAAATGGATGTAAATCAGCTTGTAAAAATTGTTATTTTATTTGCGAAGCATGAGTCAGTGACTTTAGTAAGAAGAGAACTTGAACGACTTAAATGAAAAATATTCCAATCAAAAAAAGTATTAGAAACATCTTCAAAAAGTTTGAAGAAACAGGAAGCGTTCTAAATGCCCCAAAATCTGGAAGACCACCAATTGATGATGAAAAGAAAAATGAGATAGCAGAACATTTTAAGCAAGAACCCCAGTCTTCTATCAGGAAATCGTTGTCAACTATGAATTGCTCTTATGGAACTGTTCAAAAGGTAATACGAAACGACTTAAAAATGTTCCCCTACAGAATTCAAGCCACACAACTTTTGTATGAAGAAGATTGCGCTCTAAGACTTGTTATGTGTGAAACGTAAATTCAATCGATTGATGCAGATGAAAATTTTCTTAGTAACCTGATAATCTCTGATGAATCAACTTTCCATCTTAACGGCAATGTAAACATACATAACTGTAGTGTACCCATTATTTCAGACACCATAGTGACGCATATTGGTGTGCATGTCTGCTGGTGTCGCGCGTGTTCTTTTGTTTTTCTCGTGTGATTTGGGATTTTAGAGAGTTTTGTACCTATATACATACATACGTTATGTATTTTTTTTGCTGTTCATTTCTCAATATTTCGTGCAAATTTTATTTTTTTTGATGAACATTTTTTTTTGTAAATAGCTATGGCAATATTGATACACGAGTTACAAATTTTTCTGTAAAAATATGTTTCCTTATTAAGTAGCGATGCGATCGATTTTTTGATCATGACTTACGAAGCGTTTCATTCGACTCAAGTTTATGTACACGAGTATGATGATGTCGATATTAAAGGATTTCCATCACAGATATTTATTTATCGGAGCCTCTCATTTTATATGGAGTGGAGCCTCTTTGTACAGAGATATTATGCACAAAGAAATCAGTATCGCAAATAGTAATTCAATTCGGAAAAATTTAAATACTCTGTCACCATCAAAACCAATTAAACGACCGAATCATATTCCGTTGGAAGCTCATGCAGCGAAGAAAATCAATATTCCAACTAATGCTGTTTATTTACTATTATATTTAATTATTTTATTTATTATTTCGCCGCTAAATTAAATTCAGAAATACAGATTTAAAAAAAATCAATAGAAATCGATGACAAAATAATTAATGACTATGAATTGAAGGGATTAATATGATATTATACTTACTTACCAAGGTTTGACATGTACAGTTTTTGTTTTTTTTTGATTAAAAGATTAATTTGTTGTTTTGTTATTTTTTATTTACACTAATTGTTTTCTTTTATTTTTACTAATCCGAAATTAGCCAAACGCAATTCACTGATATATTGAGTTGGGCTAGTTTAACTACGTTGAATACTTTTACTTATTAGTAAAAATAGAGATTTGGCAACTCGTCCAAATTTCTATTTTTATAATAACTATCACATTTGGGCACTGAAACACCAACCGAAACATATCAGAGGTGACAGGCTAGTGAAAAAGTTAATGCTTGGATGGGGTTGTCTTCAACTCTAGTTTATGGGCCCTTTTTTATTGAAGGAAACATAACAGAGGCGCTTTACCTGGATATGTTAAAAAGTTGCTTTATGTCATCATTATCAAGAACATGCAAACGAAAAGCAGTGTTCCAGCAAGATGGAGAATCTGCTCATTATTTACTGATTGTGCGACAATTTCTGGAGGAACCGTTTCCACAACGTTGGCTGGGACGATGTCGTCCATATGTATGCAATGTCACCTGATTTGACATCACTCAATTTTTTTGCTTGGGAGTATTTGAAGAATGAAGTGTATAAGAGAAAACCAGAAACAATTCAGAAACTTAAAGATTTTATTTGTCAAGAAGCGGAAAAATAGATGGTGAAATATGCCAAAATGCCATTAAGTCTTTTCGTGGACGCCTTAAACATTGTATTGATGTCAATGGTTATTCTGTTGAATATTATTGAATTTTAATAAATGCTTTTTCGTTATTTAAAACCATTTTTCATAATGTTTTACCATAAAGAGTTATTGCAGTTTAAAACCCGGTAGTTACTTTATGATCACCCTGTATATTAAGTATCTAAAAATATTTTTTTTGCTTTTTAAGTATCTCCCGGCATTAAAAATAATTGTTATTGTAAGGGAGGATAATTAGTTGTTTGTTTAATATACATAATAGTTGAGCCTACTTTCTTCTTGTTTATAAATAGTTATATAACATTTTTTTCTAAGGTAATAAATATACATTTTTATTAAAAACTCAATAGAAAAAGTGAAAAAGAATATATAGGATCACGGATAACAGGAAAATGTCCGTTGGGAGTGACGCGAAAACGAATTCAAATACTCTAACTGGAGCGAAAATTCAAATTTTCATTGATTGACAACAACCAGACAGCAAAGAGTGTAAATCATCGACATCAGAGAGGAATCTTATGTGTTATGACTGTGTGTTTATTGTGCACATTGAAATGTATGTATCCATATCTTTTCATTGTGAGTGTGCGGATATGTTTTGTGTGTCACGAGAACTGGTCCTCCGCTCAGCCAGTAAGTCTGTGCCCGCCACGATGGCCCGAAAAAACGACAGCAAAACATTTAATTTCACCAAATTTTCAATGAACGTAATTAAATTTAATATTAAATAAACATCATGTATTAAATAAACATTGCGTAAAAGTGGTGTCAAAGAATCTCTGTGGGTGAAGATTTTGGTGATTTGGATGTAAGCGATGTGAAGGCAAGTTTAAAGAATAAACCGAAATAATATAAAATCAAAGAGAAAATCAATTATAACTTGACAAGCAACATTTTTTGCTAACTTCATTTTATTGTTCAGGCATGTGAATTACCTTTGAGAGATCTCATTAATCTCATAATAATCATATTTTGAAAAACACCACAAATAATATTCATAAAAATGATAAATTGTATATGTCTGTGTGAGCGTTACAGACGGACAACATAGGAATATTCTAGTATAGATTGGGTACATTGCAACTCTTCTTGTTATAAAGATCTCACCAATGTATTTATTATATAAATAATTGGTATCGTTATTATTATTATAATTATTATTTATGTAATTATTAATAATTATTAGTTCTTCAGGATTGTTGAAACGAATTGTACATGATTTGAACCAGAGCAATAATGTGGTTACCCATTCAAATGATCCGTAATTATTTATCATCGAAATTGAAATTTGTTTTGAGGATCGAAATAATTGTTTAGAAAATGAATTTCTTTCAAATTATTTTTTTCAGTGTCTTTTTGAAATGATAATCAATTTTTTTTCTTATAAAAATAATTGAACTCTCAACTGAAACAGTTAATTAAATTTGTTTCTGTAGTTCAAATAATTCAAAGTAAAAATCTATTTGAAGTCAAATACAAAAAGATCGTAATGAAGGTAAAATTGCTTGTTATAATTTCAAAGAAATATATTCTATTTATAAATAATATTTAATTTTTTTTTGACTCTATATACTTCACAGTTTGAGTTCATTTTCATCCTGAAAAATGAATGTTTAATTACCTTATGTATGGAAAAAGCTTAAAAATGAGCTTCTACTTTAGACAATTTGGAACATATTGATAAAAATTGTTGATAATATTGATTTCTTGGACTTTTCGATGAATGGAAATTAGAAGTATTTATTATAAGGACGTTATCTGACGTACGGCATATTCCTTGTTTCTTGTCAATGCTTTGTGTCAGGTTCAATATCAAAAGTTGAAGTCTAAACACCAATATTTTATTAGAGAGTAGCCACAATTCTTTGATGTGCAGAGATAAAATCTAGTTTCATCCAAGAAAACTGTTCGATTTTATGCCTTTCTTTTTAATAGGTTCTTTGTTTGAAAACCCAGAAATTATGTGATCAGACAAGGTTCTAAAAGTACTAAATGAAATCGACAACAACTCTGAAATTGTTTAATCAGTACAACTTTTACTTAGTTGTTCTCGAATTATTCTTAATATCTCATTTATAATGAGAGTTCCTGATTTTCTGCCAGCCATGACTGTGGAATTTAAACTTTAATGTATGATAAACCTACAGTGTTATTCCAAAATATAATTTTCTTTATCCATATTATAATTTCTTTTATTCAACAAAACATAATTTTTATTCATCAATATAATCGTTTTTAGACGGCTCAAAAACATGTTAAAGAATCATTTTATATAAATGGTTGCTTGGCCAATGCAACATGAATTTATCGCCTCATCTTTTCTAAGAATCCATTAAGAGATGTATTCAGATTTTCTAATATATATTTTACAATTTTTTTATTCCTTCCATAGAAACAGGTCTGGGCCTTACTGCTTTATGTTTAGCTATTATGTACGAAAAAAGCTCATCAATCGGAATCGATTGAGGGAAATATACAGAAAAGCATTTATACTGTATAAAATTCTTGCTTAAACGATGCAATAGACTACATAATGAAACATACAGTTACACAATAATTAAATTTAACTTCTGTGTAGTTGAAAATATTTAAAAAGCTTGTTTTTAATAAACTCTTTAAAAGAGTCTCCATTATATGTGCAGAATATTTTTCATATCCAACAATTCCATTTGTATCAATGGCGCACAGAAGGCTATGGCTGATCCCCTTGTTAACCTTAAAACATGAAAACGCTTTCCTGTTTCTTGGGATGTGGCCATAATTCTGGGATGTGTGAAGGTTAAACCAAGTAAAACATGTACACATATTTATTAAATCAATTAAATCAAACAAGCAACCAAACGGTATCTGGTCAATTGATCACATACAAATTGGTCGGTTTATATTAGCCGATTAAAATTGACCGAGTTGTCAATTGATTTGGTGAAAATTGATATAAACATATAATAATCAACATATTAGAATAAAAATAAAAGCTTTACATCAATATATAAATATATAATGACAAACAAAGAAACATATTTACAAACATGATTTAATATATTTTTTTAATGTTCCGAGACTTAATTTTTAAGTTTTAATTATCGAAGCTTAATTTTCGAGACATAATTGTCGTGCTCCGGTATTTAATAAACTAATTTAATTATACTTTTATTTGTCTGTTATTTTCTTATTTTATTTTCTTATTAACTTTTAATTCCTAACAACTATACTGTACTATCTTTCAAGTACATTTCAAATAAACGTTTAAAAATTGTCATTAATTATTTTAACTAAGAAATTTTACTATTTACTAGCATGGATTGTCAGATTATTATATTACAGTGACAGTATTAAGAAATAATAAACCACCGATCAGTTTTCCCCCGAACATTTTTTATACGATCGATTGACAGCCCGGTTAATTTTAACCGGCGAATATGAACCGACCAATTTGTATGCGATCAATTGACACCCGGCCCAAACAAACAAATAAAAATACTTTTTTGTCGAATTTCTTTTCTGATGTATTGATATCTCATATTTGGGAGGTATGAATTTATTTTGAATAAAAAAATTAATATTTTGTAATAACACCGTAATATAACACAATACAATATCTTTCGAACAAATTTTCGAGGAACCATTTATACATAAAGATAATGAAATATAAATACGAATTTATTATTTCATTAATTTAGGAATTTCCAAAATTAATTTTACAACATAACTTTTATTATTTTTTAAAAAATCTTAAATTAAACTTTTTCATTTTTTTTATTATAAAATTTTCATTTGAAAGAAATTTTTATTTTAATAAAAATCTTAAACCAAAGTTTTCTTAAATTTTATATTCTTATAAAATTAGATTTTAATCAGTTTTCCTTTTTCATAATGATATTTCAAAAATAAAATTATCATTTAAGACTTTAATTTAGAATATTTTCAATCATAAAATATTTCAGTAATTTTATTTATAAAGACGTTTTTTCTATATTTTGAAAATTTCTTTAAACGCTTTTTTAAATACTAAAATTGAAAAATTTATGTGAGCTCCCTAAAATCCTAACATTTTATAAAACTACTTTTTTTATCTAGATTTAAAATAGACCTCCTTAAACTTACAGATAACTTTGAAAGAAGCATTGGTATCAAGAATGTTGAACCATATACATTTGCTTCGCATAAAAGCATGAACTGAACTGAATTTAGTTATGTTCTTCCTACTCAATTTCAAGATCCTGGTCTTTTATCATTCAGATTTGTGACCTGTTTTAACTTACCAAATATTATAGCTTATTTGTGATTAAGCAATCCATGGTCTTCGATTTTTCAGATTTAAAATAATTTTTATCACTTATTAAGACACTTCAAACTTTTTTAATTTTGTAAGCTGATCAATATCTTTTTACCTATTTCTATCTAAGCTTAGTTCACTGTGGAGAGGCTTGTTTCTTTCTTAAAGTCAAGAGGTTTTATGCAGTTTTTGTCAATGCATTTAGTTTCAAGAAAACTTTCAAGTAAAGTAGACAATGGTTCATTTATAAAAAAAGTTTTATTTTTAAGCACTCCAACATGACGAGCTATAAGGTCTACACTATACAACATATATTTGAAACTTAAATAATTAGCCACTTCATATAAACAAATATTATTTAAATTATCAAATTAACGTCGGTCATATTCAGATGAGTATATCTAATTATTTGAGCACACTCATTCAGTTTGATATAGTTGATCATTTGTTTTACCTTTATGTTTTATAACCAAGTAAAATATATTTGTACATTAATAGTCATTAAAGGTTAACCGAAAAGACATATCAGAAAAAAAACGTCACAGGAAAAGACCAATGTGGTATATTTTGTCGCCAAATTGAATTTAATATTTTTGTAGTAAATTTTGTTGCGACAAAATATGTTACAAAAATATTATCAAAAATTAAGAAATGAAATTTACTAGAAAAAATATTATCATAAATTCGGTCACTAATTGCAAATAATATAATTATCATTTCAACCACGAAATTTACTACAAAATTTATTATCACCATTTCTGAAACCAAATTTATTACAAAAAAACTATTATCATAAGATCGGCGACAAAATTAAAGTATTAAAGAGAAGAAAGAGACGAGCTGGAACGATATGCAATCAGATGTAGAATTGAAGAATAAACCAACATACTAGAAGACAATTGGTAGAAGCCCAGCAAAAGTGATATTTGGAAGGAAGATAAATAGATAAAAACGTTGCAGTGAAAATAGCTCTAAGAGAGAAAATGCGACTATGAGTTCTGAAGAATCAAATAAACAAATTAAAGGACAATCGAAATGGATATTTCAAGTCAACGACAAACTCTGGGTAAAGAAAGATAAAAGGAACAATGGCGAATACTGTTACGAAGGATCATTCACAATAATCGAAAAGATTCAAATGATATAATATATAATATTATTGTGCCTGGTCACTTTATACCCGACCCTTCTTCCGAGACATTTAATACCTGACACTTGATGCTAACTTAATCACAATTACATCATCCTCAAATCATGTATACGTATTGAGTTAGTAAGAATTTTTATAGGAATTTTAAATATTTTAACAGTAAGAGAAATGCATCTAGAGTACATAATACAGGGTTATCATAAAGTAACTAGAGTTTTAAAACCACTTTAATATTTCGTAGAAATAGTGGAAAACACAAAACAAATTGAAAAATGTATTCAGTTATATTTCGGATTTAT
>MQRK01221238.1:4831-21444 GCA_001938485.1 Girardia tigrina
AGGCGGTTAAAGTAAAAAATGAGTTGAGGATCAGTATAGTCTGAATTGAGTAAGAAACTCTCGTTTCCGCCACAATTTCACTCTACACGCTATCGATGCACATTTCAAAGTACCAATACGTGCTTCATCTCATATTGAATCAATAAACTCCGATTCGCATTATATGATACACGTTATTGTAGTGCATATTCTTTTAGAAGAATCAATCATTTCGATCACAAACCGCTTTTCTCAGACCTTCCCGAGTGTAATATCGAGAAACATGTTCTCATCTAAACACCCATCGTGGCTATGATCCTCAATATAAATGCTGCCTAGCAACATACATGCATTACATCATGTTTGCGAAAATAATTTATTACTTACATTGATATATTCTGATATCAACCTTCTGTATTTTAAATAACGATTCTCTTTTGCCAATGCGTTCTAATTTATAATTTCGGTACACTGATTGAGAATATTCATAACAAATGTCTTTAGTAATAGGTTTTATAAATATATTTTATAATACTACTTACAAATTTATCAGTAATCATTTTTAATTAATTAAAACTAATATATTTTTTTAAAATGTTTTTTTGTGAAATTATCGTAATATATTAAATGGGAATATTGATCCATGAACTCTTTAAAATATTTTACCAATAAGTGACAATAACGTTCAAGCATTTTAAAAGGTTTTTGAATGAAAGTTGATTATAAAATGTTGTAATATGTCAAAGAAGTTAACAATATTTTTTATTGTATTTTCAATTCTTCTTTTCATATACGTGTTGCACAGATTTGTTCTACAGTTGGAACTTGGCAGATAGATGACGCGCTCGTCATACATTAGAAAAATAGAGCTGTCTTTAGAACATGTACTTATGTTTTCCATGTTTTATATTAGCTTTCTGTGTGTCAATGGAATTTAGAAACCTATGTTTGAAGTCTTTTTACTCAATCAATTTTCTTCAATCTTTGCACATTTACTTATTTTCGATGACAATAAATGATTATGTGAAAATTTGATCAAACTAGGAAATCAAAAAAAAGTTATTTGCAAAAAACGTTTGCTATTATCCATTAATTTTTAAAATGTATTAAATAGAAATGTTTTGGTTTTTTTCCTTCAATTCTTTATGATAAATTTATGATGTTATTGGTTACTATTTATTTGGAAAATGGAGATGTAAAAATATTTCGTATGAAATTTTCCCATCTACAACAGATAACAAAAAAATCTGTTGGCAAAGTAGAGTTCTGCCAGTATAAAGAAGGGATATAATTTTTTTTTGATTTACTATTCACATTTTGTATCAATAATTATAATTATTTATTAATTATTCCTATGCTAGTATCGCTTATGATTAAAAAAATTCTCTTAACTCTAATTAATTTGTCATCAGTTAAATGTTATCTTCAAAGAGGTACTTATGGAGAGTCCTCGACATATTGAAAATTTAATCATGGGTTAATGCGTAATATTGAAGGGATTAATTTATAAATATTGATATAAATTCTTTATTGATATTAATTACCCTATTTACTTTTTTTATATTATTTATTTAAAATTAATAAATTATTTAATATATGGATTATTGTAAATACAATTAATTACATTTTCTTTTATCCAACAATCTTGTTTCAGATTCCTCGAAAATCTATTTCTCAAATTGAAATCAAAGTATAATATTAGCATCCACGAACCAATCGACTCGGGAAAAGAGATTCTGTATAAAGACGAAACGTATTTTTATTCACACCTAACTCTGCTTTTCGCATATCTCATTTTGATGCTCTACGTTTATTTTTCCATCAATAAGTAAATCAGGCCATTAGCTAACCTCAGTTTCATGAGGACGCCTCTTGAAATTCTGAAGGGGCACGAATTATCCTTATATCTATGTTATGTATCTAAGAAGTGAAATTCCTATGGTTAAATCTTTCAGTTACAAGAAACTCAAGATAAATAAGAATGAGAACAGTCAACGCTTCCAGTACATAAATGAGTCCCTCTACAACTACAGAGATGCATTTCCTCAAGCACACAAATTGCTTAGCGCTGCCATCATGTACGGTACCTCAAAGTCCATATATGAGAACAGTTCTCAGTACTGACAAGAATTCTTACTCCAGCTCATAAATCTATGCTACAATCCCGTCTGAGTAATATATTGCTGCTATCATTTTAAAAGGAAATTACGCAGGACATCACTGAAGAAGAATTTATTGAAATGTTTCGAAGTAAGAACAGCGTTTGACTGTCTAGTCTTTTATGTTGTATTATTGTATATTTATGAAATGACTGTGTTGTTCATAGACTTGAGAAAAACAATATTAATCAATTTACATGAATATACATTGATTTTCCTTAAATCGGACTATTATAACTTTTTTAAAATCTTTTTTGAGGCGACCAAACTTTTATCTAAATTTTTTATCGAATTTACTTAGTAAATTAATTTCAACTGTATTAAATTGATGTATTGAGAATTGATGTAATTGAGAATTCATGTTGGACCCACTAAATAGCCCTGATCTCGCACCATCGGATTACTATTTATTTAGATCCACTACAAAATGGGGAGACACTATCTTTTCATATATATTCAGTCACGGTTCGTTTATTCTTTGCCGAACATAAAACACAAGGGGATTGTAGAAGCAACCTAAAGTCAGTTACCGTGACTTGAAATTTTTGTTTTTACCATTTATTACGTTGTTGTTTCTTGAAAAGTTTATTTTCGAGTATTTGTGTATGAAGATTGTTCCGATTGAATTATTTTGATTTTTTTATTAAATTCGTTGATGTTTTTAAGTTTTGATCGTATAATTTTTTGTTTTTACAGTCCACTAAGGTGTTCTAGTGACTTAAAAAATCTGCTCTTATTATTGGATTTGTAATGTCTGCTATGACGAAAGTCCAGTTGTAAGTTTGTTCGTTAATGGTGAGGTCTATGTTTGTAGTTCTGAAAGTTTTTATTGTTGTTCAGTTGGCTGCGAAAAGGGGTTGGTTTCGGTTATTTATGTGTTGAATATTAACTGTATTAACTGGTAACACTGAAACGATAGAACCAGTATCAACTAACAAACTGAAATTTTTGTTTTTTGGTTGCACCTTGAAAGTGGTTTGGATGTCAGCTATCCTTGGTGCTGGGGATAGTGACTGTTCGTGTTTAAATTGTTATAATTACAAGGGCTTTGGCAACGGTATGCTTGGTCACCGTATTTTTCGTGATACCAGCAAAGATTATTTTTGTAGCCATTTGCTCTACTGTTCGAATTCCATTTTTTTATTAAATATTTTTTGTTTTTGATCCCCTCTGTTTGCATTAATTTCGAAGTCATTAATTCTGTTTTATAGATGTTTTAACTGAGTGTTTAATTTTTCGAATTGTTTGTTTATCTCTGTGAAAATATTTTGGTTCTCGTTGATTTCATTTTTGTTTTTGTTATGAATGTGGTTGACCTCCAGGTTTGTCTCTGCATAAATTCGTTCTGCGAGTGCTGCTAGCTCTTCTCCCGAGTCTGTTGTTGCTGTTGCTAGTTGAATTATAATGTTGTCTGGTAACGATCTTAAAAAGAAGGTTTTCGTGAATTCTGAATTTTCCTCTATTTGATTGAGTTTTTGTTTTAAACTTCTGTAAATTTCTGAGGGTTTTCGGTCGCCTAAGTATCTATCTTCAGTACAACTCTTTAGGATGTTCCTGTTGATATTTATAAATTTTACATTTAGTGTCTTTCTTAGTAGGTCGAGTGGATTCTTTGATTTTTTTTTAGTTTCTCGATTTCTTTATTTATTTGTTTAATTACTTTTGCTGGTAATTTCATAATGATGGTATAGCTAATTTCATGCTCTTCGTGGACGTTCTCGAGGTGTGCTAAATTGATAGCTGTGTTGAACCATGTCATAGGGGTGTTGTTGTCGTCATTGAAATAATCTGGTATGTGTATAGTTTTATTGGTTCTTTGTATGTAGGTGTTTTCGTATGTTGAATCGTTATTTGTATCATTGTTGTTGTTCAATTTGTTTTGTGGTTTTGGTGTGTCTTGATTGTTTGATTTATATGGGCTTGGTTTTGTGTTTGTTGTATTTGTTTTTTTGTATTTTCATGATCTGAGCATTGTTATTGTATATGTTGTGTTGTGTTGTGAAATTGTTGCTTGTTGTGAGATTTAATGTATTAATTTATTTAATGTTTACTTTATTTCTGATACCAGTTGGTAGAAGCAACCTAAAGTCAATTACCGTGACTTCAAATTGCTTTTACAAAAAAAAGAAAAATATGAAATATAAAGACAAAGTAAACAAAACTATCAATTATTTATCAACAACTGACAGACTACAAAGAAGTAATTGATCACAGCAAAAAGAAAAAGTCAGTGGGAAGAATGAACCACAATTAATGTTACTTTTTGCAGCACAAATTTTTCTTGGTTGAAATAAACACTGTTTTTGCTCCGAGCCGCAGTTTAATGGAAAGTTACTTGAATTCAATTTTCTGTATATGATTCCAAATGGTTGCTCGATATTAATATAGCTCGTCCAAAAGAAATAAAATAGATTCTTGAAATTTTTCGGGTTTCGGGTTAAGTAATTCGGAAATAGCGTTTTGATATTTAATTTTTTGAAATCAATATTTTTGATTTGTTGTAATGATTTTTTTGTTGTAATGACAGGGATGTTGTAATGATTTATGAATACCATATTCTAATTTTCATAACGATTTACTATATAAATAAATAAATCGATTTAACTTATAAAGATTTACTATATATTTATGTAATGTATTCTGAATTTCATCTATATATTCATATTTATCACCAAACGGCATCATTTTTTTCTGTAAAAAAGTACAAAATCGGCTAAGCTTGAGCCCATTTATCTCTTTGAGTGTAATGTATGAGTTAATTTTTTTCTCCGAAGATAGCACATATGCAAACGAGTAAAACGAGCTGTCGTTCAATTTTATTTAAAAGTGGTTCAAAAGAGACTGTCTCCTGGCACCAGTTGGTGCTAACGGAATTCAACAGGTTAAAAGAAAAAAACATTTATCTCACAATTTGACATGAAAATTTAAAGTTCACTTTCGATAATAGTCGTGAAAGACTGCATAATTTACTTTCATTAAATATTATATATTTGCTTTAAGCATATATAATCTGAAAATCTTTATTAAGGTAGCTATAATAATTAAAAAATTTCCACAACTAAGCAAAAAGTAAATCAAATTATATTTAATATTAATTATAATCAATGTCGACTTTAAATTTTATAATCAATTGATAATACATTCTGTAAATTAAATCATTACTTTAATTTGATAACCATGGATCAAAACAAGGAAATCGTAGATAACATGAGAAGAATCGCTATTGCTGCTCCGTTATCGGAAGTACCGAATAGAAGTTGTGGAATCGTACCACCGATGAACATTCAGCCTTACCCGCCGAATTACGCTCAAAAACCGCAACAATATTGTGCTAATTATTCCATATATCCAAATTTAATCGATGACAACTACCAAACATTACTCGGTACCAACGGATTGGTCCAGAAATCACCGTTACCTTTAATTAATAAGGGTTACACGTCAGTGAGTGTCGGCGGGAAGGGTAATAATAAACGATTTCAAAATAAATATCAGATTGTCGATGTTATTTGTTACGATAAGGGTCGATGTTGCTTCAATTTGGAGACGAAATGACGACAAGGATGTTTCGTATTTGCTTTAATTTTTGTGTTTTTCAATTTGAAAAAAAAATTAACCATTTCGCACATAACTGATTTTTTGCAATTGGATTTTGATTTGAATTAAATTTTTAATTATTTTATTATGAAACTTATTTTTATGAAAAATATTTTTAAGGGATTTTAAAACTGATTGAAATCTCTATAAACTTTAAGTATAATATTTAAATCAAAGTTTTTTGAAAAGTTTTATCTGAAAAAAATTAAAACATGCTTAGGTAAGGAAAGTAACACAGGAAAAAATCGCCTAATGGATACAAAACAATTTCGCGAAGAGTATAAACAGAAGTACAATATCAAAAATAATAAAATATTCAGAGACTTCTCAAAAGGGAATTTATAAAGAAGGGTAGTGAATATTTTTTAAAAAACCTTATCACGCAAAATTTGAATATGGGTTAAGAGAATGTTTCTATAAAAACCAGGAAGATATTATTATCTGTGATGAATTTATCACGACCCTTTCGAGTTAAAACATTTTTGCAAGCTCAAGAGCCCCCAGTGGTTATTAAGGGTCAACCACAACCCAATGTCATTTTATAAGTGTGTTTATAAATTTGTCTGTAGACGGGTCGGACGCCTCTTCTCACCTGACATCTGACAAGCAGTGCCAAGCTCGAAAGGTCTGCGAGTTCAGCTAAAGAAAGGACGGGCTATGGGCCCCTCGCCTAGTTCAGTATCAATAATGGATGATTTTACGTATGTTACTGTATTGTCTGTCAGTATGTTGATCATATTTGTTACGCTGCCAATTTGTTATGTGTATCGTTATACTTGCGGCAATGTTGTATATTCATGCGAACTTTTGGCACTGTTGTGTTGTATCCTTGACTTGTCTAGAATTTATTAATTCGTATTGATTCATTATATAGTTATATAGTATTTATTAATGTATAGTTTACTTTTATTTCTACATATTTCTTCGATTGGTTCGACATCAATTTTGGTTCATGTCGATCGACTCACTATTAATTTATTTCATGTCGATTTATTAATTTAATCCGTACTGTTCCTTTTAGATTAATTAATTTTATAACGATTTATTTTGCACCGATCACTTCGTTTCGCATTAATTTATTCTATACCAACAACAGGTTTATTCATCATATTATTAACATTCGTGTTTCTAAAAATAAAACCATTAATTCATTCATATTTATCTTAGACAATCATATTCATGTTAAACAGATTTTTGTCGGCTCACTGCACAGCGATTTATGCTGCTCTCTCACATATATCGATTAATTGGATTGCTGTGAATCAATTGATTGCTGTTCCGCACCGGTAGGTACATTATTAATCAAGAACCGCGTTGGCTCATCTAGGCATAATGCGATGGTCTTTTGTTCATAGCTCAACAGAACTGATCTCACGTCAGTAATTATTGGGATTTTATCGTATCCTTCAGCGGAACTTTCAGGGGTCTCCCTCGCCTGAGTTATCCGGCTTATGATCATCTCGGGACATTTTTTACGAAAGCGGCGCCAACGACGACGACGGGGCCTGCTCATCTACTAAGACTGAAAAGGTTAGAATTTGTTTATCGTTATAACTAAATGAAAGACTTTACTACTAGTTTATACATTTATTAAAACGTTATCAAAAGATATAATATACAATATAATAATTTCAAATTTACATTTCACTTTTACTCGGTTCCGGAGGAAATGGGTTCGCAAGTTAATCGTTCGCTTTTCGTCAAAGTTTCCGATTCTTCTGATAATCTGAGTCCTCTTGCTTTCATTCTAATGTTCAAAGTTCTGCTTCACTACGAAACTATTGTCAATTATTTTGTTGAAATTAGTGATTAAACGTTGTGCGTTGTAGTGCTTAAAATTTTGTGCGGCTTGGTCTGAAACTGGCCGTGATTATGTACCACCGATCTGAGATTCTGTCATGCTACCTCTTCTAATCACAATTCGCCAACAATAATTTTCGATGCTGATTGGTCCATTTGTGTCGGTTTTGGTGTGCACGTGTCTGCGTGTCCACGATTTTTGGAGTAAGTTTTTGGTTTATTATAGGAATTCTCTAACCAAGCCTTGCAGATTGTTAGTGTCATGCGGCTCGTGACTCACGGATTATTCATCGTGAATAATCGCGCGATGATTTTTTTCAGACTTTTGGCTGACTCACGTAAGTTTTAATTAATTATTTTATTTTAATTATCTTTTCACCATATTTCAGGGGCTTATAACTCTTCTTCCAAAGGTCGCACGGAAAAACGATTTTCTTCCTTCGATAGCCCTTACTGAGACCTAAGCGGAGAGGGTCCGTTATCCAAATTCGGCCACTGGGTCATTCGGTAACGCTCTTTGTTGTTTTTTATCTGGTTATTAATTAGTTTTTTATTCTTTCAGGGTTGATAACTTCTTTCAGGACAATGCAATTTTCAGACGTATATCTCTCCTGAATGCTCCTGACAGAGGCTTATCTATGAAGGGGTTGATGCACGATTTCTTCTAACGGGTGAGTTTTCTTTTGACTTATCTATTTTACGCATTCGAGTAATATTTCAGCTTCTGATAACGGTGTTTTGCTGGACTGTGGGGCGTCGGGGTAATTTTTGAATCTCGGAAATTGAACTGTGCATGTATTGCTGTATGTGTCTCTAAATGAACGTATTGAATCAATTTCGTCTCTTTTTCCTTTTGTGTATTATACTATACAGTGTATTCGTATGTCGTTAAGGTATAGACTAGTTTTGGACTGCAACAAATTGGTTCGACAAGAAGCGGTATCTTCGAAGCTTAAGCTGAAAATTGATGATTCTGACTTGAAATTATTTGAAGGGTGGCTGTTATCGTTCAAAAATTGATATGGAATATCGCTTAAAAAATTGTGTGAAGAGTTGGGATCTGGTAATCAAAACGTCATCGATCTTTGTTTTCCTAAATTTAAAGAAAAAATTGAGAAATTTCATCTTGATGGTGTTTGTAACAAGGATGAGACTGCATTGTTTTTTTCGGGGCAACCTGATAAAACACTAGCATCTAAAAGAGTGCATAGAAGAAAAAAAGATAAAGAGCAAGTAACGATTTAATTTTGCTGTAACACTATTGGCAAAAGCAAACTTCCACCAACAGTAATCTGGAAATCTTTAAAACTAATATGTTTTAGAGGGAAAAACAAAAATGTGGAATCGATTATTATGTCAATGAAAGCGCGTGGATGAAGGTAAACTTCTTTCAAAAATGATTACGAAATTGAGCTTTCTTAAATCCGGGAAAAAAATGTTTAATAAAATTTTAGAATTGAATTTTTTTGGTATTTTAATTAAAATATTTAATAAAAAAATGTTTATAAAAAATTTTAATAAAAATCATGTTTAAAAATAGTTCCACAATGGTTATAGTTCTGAAGGATTGCTAGTCTAATGTTTGTGCTATGAATGAATGATGAGAACTGGTGAGATAACACCTTTTGCGTGAAAAAAACAAAAAATTGAGAAATATCATCCTGATGATGTTCGTAACAAAGATGTAAAAACGATAATTTTAGACTTATACTAAACCAATAAAATATGAGAGCATAATTGTATATAATTGTTTTATATCTACTATTACAAAAAAACATGTTTGTTATGTAATATACAAACAATATATACTTATCAACTTTCTATAATTTCACATTTTGTAATTTTACATCTGTATTGTTTGGCGCTTTTATGCACAAAAAGTGTGAAATTATAGTGCTCACTGTACATGATTAATAATTTGTTGCTGGCCTTTGAACTTCTACTTAAAGACTGAAATGGTAAGCAATCAACAATAGCATTTTGGAGTAATCTTGGCATGCTGGGGAAAATCAAACTAGTTTATTGACAAATATCATGATAATCTCCTATAAGAGAATGCCAGAATAGTTGGTTCGATTTACTGAAGAACTACAAAGGGCTCCGTTCATGCATGTCTCATTCATAATTATAAAACTTTAATTAATTAGTACTTAAAATTAATATCATTAAATTAATTTCATTAGATTCATATAATCAATCAATAAACATATCAATCTCATCTTAGTAGGAGAGTCACAAATCTAAACAGCATACAAACAACAAACTTACAACATTACAAATTTTCGCTCACAAAAATTTTATTGGTTAAAAATTAACATGATTATTAATTATTTTAAAAATATTAATTCAATTTATTTTTTAAAAAAATTTAAATAAAATTAATCACAGGGCACCGGCACCAATGAGCAAGTGGGGTATCTGCCCATCCTGGAAAATCAGGCATTCTTAATTTATTTTAAATTCTTTATTTATCATAAATATTAATTCTTAAATGTTAGCGTTACGATAACATTAATATTTTAAATTTTTCGAAAACTACTACTACTAGATAAATCATCAAAATTTTTTATCGTTATGGCAATTTTATCTGAGGTTAATAATCTCGAGCTGTCACACAGTTTAAAACGTATAATTTTAAGAATTATTCTTTTTTGATTAAAGTCTATAATTATGTTAATTACTTTTGTTCAAATAACATTTTGAAATGCGCTTTTAATAAATTCGCTATTATAAGTACATAAATTTCTTGATATTTTAATTTTCCTTTTAGAATATTAATGAAATATTATAGGTTTTGTTTTTTCGTTCTAATAAATATAAGAAAAGTTTAAATTTTGAAATCAGATCTGACGGAATTTGGTTGCAGCAAGAAAAGTAAGTTAGATGAAAGTAATTACGGAAAGGTAATTACTTCTAAATCGGAGTCTAATGATGACAATATAAATAAACAACTGTCACGCAACATTGAATCTGACTCTAATTGCGATATTGGATTCTATATTGATGCAAAAACAAAGTCTATTTCTTCTGAAGTTAGACATCAGTTATTGAAGAATGTTTTCAAACCAACAGAAAAAAAACCTACAAAAAAACGATGTTTTAGGTGTACTTGGCATTTCTCAGTACTCGCCATGGTTGGCTTATTCACCCAAACTTAAAGGAGTCTTTTGCATTTATTGTGTTCATTTTCCCCAAAATATTCATTGTGGTTTTCAAGGTGTATTTATTACATCGGCTTTTTCAAAGTATAAACATTTTCATGAATGTGCTAAAAACCGTATTCAATCTAGGTGGTGCGAAGGATCTTCACAAGATACTCAAACTTTTCTGTATGTAAATAATGATTGCAATAAGGATATTTAATGTCATCTTGATAATTCTATACGAACAACTGTTCTAAAAAACAAATTATATCCAATTTTATCATCAAAATTATTTTATGATATGAATGAAGCTCTGAGAGGAAAGGAAATTGATATGGAAAATGTGCAAAATTTGTTTTCTTTTTGAATAGAACCAAGCCCAAAAGTAAATCACATTGTCAATAGTTCAAATTCACCATGGCCAGAAAACTCCTAGCAAGAGAATTAAGAATCGACATAAAACTCGAATGGATACCCGACACCAGCAGAACCAACATCTCCATCGAGTTCCAAAACCAAACAGCCTTCATCAACACCTCAAATGTAGCTGCCATCTCATCCAATAAATGAGACATTAAACAAATCCATCATGAGAGTTTGGATCAGCTTCGAAGGATGGTTCTTCATCCACCGAGCTAGACTTGGTCTCATCTCCTGCAACTTCCTAAATCACATGTATACCGACCAAATAACCAACATGTGCCGCAAATGTGGAAAATACTTTGAAACACCCATGCACATCATCAACGGATGTGACTACTCCCTCCCTTTCAGTATCATCAAACACGACAAAATCAAAAATGACCTAGCCAAATTCATCAGCAAAAAGTTCGACCACAACACCGTAAGTGTCGAACACAAACACGCAATGCCAAACGTATTTTAAGTGTAAAAATTAAGACAATGAAAAAATAAAGAACAACAAGGCAAAATTCATGGATAGAGTAATAACCGTCTTTGTTACTGACCGAAGAAAGCTTCAATTTTTATTCAAGCATGATTCAAGTAAATATTGGGTTGTTACATAAGTTCCCGCGTTACATGAAACTATTTGTTCTACAAAGACTTTTTGATGTTTGGCGAAGTGTTATATACCATTAGATAGCCCGTGCTATGCTCTAAAGGATTAAAGTAATCGTTTTTGCTTATATTATTTTTTGTCCTTTTTTAGAACCGTCAAATGGATTGTCAAGTCGAAAAAAATCGCATTTTCGAAACCTCCTTCCACCTTTAATCGAGGTCAAAAAGCGAGTGAAGCTACCAGAGATATTTGTGCCGCATATGGAGAGGACGCTATAGCTGACTGCTCGGGATTGGTTTGCCAGGTTCAAACACGATAATTTCGACCTCAACGACGCTCCTCGTTCCGGAAGACTAGTCAAGATGGACGAAGACCAACTCGGGATCTTTTGAAGGAAGATGACCGCCAGACATGCAGAGAATTGGCCGAAAAGATGAATTGTGATTTTGCGACCATTTCACGCCATCTTCATTCGATGGGTTTCACTCAAAAGCTTGGAGCTTGGGTCCTGCACGAACTCACCCAAAAACAGAAGGATAAGCGGCTTTCCATTGCTGCTCAAAATCTCGCTCGACACTAAGGAACCCATGGCCACAGGAAACGTTTCTTATACAGAATCGTCACTGGAGACGAGAAATTGTGTCTCTATCGGAATATGAAGCAAAGGAAAGTGTGGGTGAGTCCTGGAGAGAAGCCTAAGCCCAGGATCAAGTAACACCTGCACCCGATGAAGACAATGATATGCGTATGGTGGAATTGGGATGGTCTAATCCACTGTGAAATGCTTGAAAAGAACATGACAGTAGAAATGAATTTCTATAAAACACAATTGCATCGAGTCAATGAGACAATTCAACAAAAAAGACAGGATCGACAATGCCAGGTGATCCTCCTCCATGACAATGCTCGACCACACACCGCAATAACTGTCAAGATGATACTGCAAGAGCTCGGTTGGGAGGTCCTTCAACATCCTCCCTATTCCCCAGACCTCGCACCGACGGATTACCATGTCTTCCGCTGCCTTTCAAATGAAATGAGGGGTCTTAGCTTCGAAAATCAGGATCATCTTGAGAATTGGTTCAACAACTTCTTCAAGACTCGACCTAAGGATTTCTGGCGAAATGAAATCAACAAACTGGTGGAAAGATGGGAAGAAGTAGTGAACAATGAAGGAGAGTACATAATTGATTATTATTTTAGTCATATTATTAGTCATTATTTTGGTTGTTAAAATTCTTTGATTTCTTTGAAAATAAATGTTTAAAAAACGGCGGGAATTTATGCAACATCCCAATAAAAGAAAATAAGAATTCAAGTGTTTTTTTAAAATTTTGTTATATACTTATTTCTGTAATATAATATTTGCCCGCCCCCTGAAAAAATCGCTGTCGGCGTCCATGAATAATCAACTGATTTAAAATTTTATAATTATTTTAAATTAATAATAGATTTAAACATTACACATTTACAGATAAAAAGAATTAAAATATTAATCGATCATCTGGGTAGGAGAGACACAATTCCAAAAGAAACACACAACACTCAAATACAAAATATCAAACATACGATATATTCCTCACAATACTGTTCCAATAGTATCACTGATACTATTAGGAGTTATCCGTAACGCAATGATTATCAAATAAATTATTTTTTTATGTTTATTTAATATGAAAAAATAAACGAATGTCAAATAATCAAAATCTATTTCTACTTGTTCGGTGAGAATAGAATTTATTAAAATTTTCTGTGATTATCGGAACCGGAATTGCGAGCGTTAAAACGCCTGCCACAGCGCAAAAACTTCCGACAATTTTTCCCAGTAAATGTTGAGGTACAGCGTCTCCATATCCGACTGTGCACATTGTTATTATAGCCCACCAAAATGCATGGGGTATACTTTTAATATCAGAGTCCTCATAGGTATTTTCTACGTAATAAAGAGCGGAAGAAAATAAAATAACTAACAATGATAGAGCTACAAAAAATAATCCCAAGCTTTCCAAGCTAGCACGAAAGGTTTTTAATAACACTTGTAAACCGGATGAATGTTTTGTTAATTTGAACACTCTTATTAGTTTGATCACTCTTAAAAAGGCGAGGGATGCACTGTTTTTGGCTCCTGAACAACTAAAAGTATAGAGAACATTAAATAAAGTTATATAATAAGGAAGAATGGAAATGACATCAACGATGTTTTTCAGATCTTTTAAATATGATTTTCTTGACGGACAAACAATAAATCGAACTATAACTTCCAAAGTAAACCAAAAGGTACATAGAGTTTCGATCAAGAAAAAAGAATCTAGAAAATTAGGAGCTGATCCATCAACGCAGTGGGATTCCCTAAAATCTGGTAATGTTTCAACACAAAAAAGTATAATAGATATAAAGGTAAACAAGATTGACACCAAGCCAATACTATATGCTAATAAACTTGTTTCAGGATATTCAAATAATATCCAAAATTTCCGTTTCGATTTGTTGTCTGGTAAAATGTAATTATCATCAAAATGTCCTTCTTCTTGCTTGTACTTATCAATAATATCCTTCTCTATTTGGAAAAACATTACCTCCTCCAGAAAAATATCATCTGGAACACAAAACGGACGTTTAAGGTGACCACCATTTTGAAAATACGAAAATATAGCTTCAAAGGTCGGTCGATGTCGATCGAAAAAATATTCATCCAAATCTTCATTGAAATAAGGTTTACATTTTTTAGGATCTCCAAGTAAAGTTTTGGGATGTCGTAGAAGTTTGTAAGAGGAAATCTCGAATTTCAATCCACTGACGTTGATTTTCGTCGTTGGATAATGACATATGTTGTTTGGTAGGGCAATGGTTTCGATTGTTACAGACTCGGATATGCGTTTGAAGTATTTTCGTGTGAACGGATCATTCCGATTGTATTTCATTACTATTTTTACTGATCAACTTATGAAATTATAACTGTAAATGTGAACCAGATATTTTAACAATCAGACAGTTCGATGGGATATCATTTGAACAGATGTTTTTGAGCAACTTTTTCGTTGAAAATTAATACCGTTTCCCAAAATCTCATTTGTATTTTTGTGAGAATGTTATCGGATGGAGAATATAATTATCTGACAAACAAGAATCCAAAGTAAAATGAATCTAGGATTTATAAATTGACAATTTATTGTAGGATTTGTGTAGAATTATTTTTATTAGTTTTTAGAAATCAAATAGTCATTTTAGAATAGTTATTGTAATTTTATATTATTGCATTATTCTTTTATAATTATATTATATATTTTTCATAATATAGATATTTTTGTTTATTATATTTTTCATATTCTGTGAAGAGACGACTAATGAGGGTTATATGAGAATTATAGCACCAAAGCACAACATTTATCAAAACAAGCTGATGGTGAGTGTTTGGTGCTCTGCCACAGACGTAATTCCTTATGGCTTTATGAAACATGGTTCGTCGATCACAGCAGATGTCTACTGCAACCAACTAGAAGATATGATACAGAAATTCAAAGAAAAACAGCCGAGTTTGGTGAATATGTCGACTTCCATTTTGCTCCACGACAATGCAAAACCACATAATGCACTTAAGACGTGAAAAACTACAGGAATTTGAGCTCGAATTTCTGCATCCTCCTCAACAGATTACTATTTCTTCCTTAATTTGAAAATTTTTCGGATAGAAAAAAAATCAAATCCGTATATTCCGTAAAAATGGACTTCCAAGTATTTATAGATTGTCTTCTATCAAGATTTTTATTCAAATGACCTCAACAAGCTATCGCTCAAATGGTAAAAGTTTGTCGATAATATGAGTACATACTTTGATGAATGACATAAATATTTGTATTGTAAATTATCAATAAATTTCGACTTAAGTTCTACGAATTTCATACTTGACATCCTAATACTTTACCATAAAAACATAAATACTAAGCTGAATTTATTGGCCTATATCTTATCGTATTTATGACAGTGTTTCATTTGTAATGCAGCAGTATTGGGTCTTGCCTTATCAAGGAAACCATTGGTCGACTTCATGTGTTATTTTTCGAGTTAAGAAATCTTCAGATACATGATGAAACTGTATTCAGCGGCCATTATTGTTTTAGCACATGGAAATAAGTCTATGAGAACTACTCTTTTTCAATACAAAAATATGGTTGCTAAATGTTTCTTCAGTGTCGGAGTGCGTTGAAGTTTTGTGTTTGAAATTGCATGAGAATTTATGGAAATCACTGCCTTGGTTCTCCAAATACATTGCATCTCGTCTCCTTTGAAACAGTTTGTGCAGAAAGTTGTATCATCAGTACATAGTGAGCATTTATTGGAAAATCTCTATCCGTTTTTGTCTCGCGTCGTCAGACAAATAATGTACTATCCAGGTATTTCACATGAAACGCTTCCCTATATTCTTTCTGTCTCAAATCTGTATCTTAGGCATCATTTAGTTGTAATATCAATGTTCTCATTGTAGTATTTATATTGTCTTGCAAAATCTCACAGGAATTGCTGACACACATTCAATTATGCAATACGAAATACAACAATATATTTAAAATATTCTTCACAAAAACTAATTTTAAATTTATTGTATTTTAGAATAATAAATTTTGTAATAATTAATTTCGGTCTTTTGGGATTTGGTCAATTGACACAAACCCAACTATTTTGAAAAGAACTTCACCTGTGTTATTATTTTTTACATTAACCGTTTTTTAAACTGAACCATTTGACACATTCTAAAAACTTGACTTACAGTCATAACAAAATCAAATCTTATTCATAATTCATAACATTTATTATCTTGATAACAACTTCTTTCACAAAAACTCGAAACATTGTTTCCAAATTAGCTTTACTCTGTCAAACATATATATATATATATATATATATATATATATATAT